>JAURVB010001521.1:0-65802 GCA_033002965.1 Piper betle | reverse complement strand
AACATTTCCTCAAGGCAATAATAGTTGTTGGGATTCAAATCCCCATCATTTTCTTTTTCTAACGGCTATTTTTAACAACTTTTTCATATCGATCAACTGCCAAACGATTGGCTGAATGTCTATTGAACATTTAGTGAAAATTAGTCAAATCAGGTTTGGCTACCAAACCCATGATAGAAGCTCTGTCAAAGTTTCATGAACTTCAATTTCCCAAACCATCTTTCACTGTCAAACCCCTTAACCGATGCCTAGCTGAAGTCTTCTTTCATTCTTAGCCACGCCATCCCTAGGGCTCCTCCAAGTAATTCAGTAACCAAACTCACAATCGAAGATTTGCCGAAGTCTGATGTGTACTGCTTCTCTTCAAGTCTCTATATTTCGGTTGCCAAAGTCCCAATGGAAGGTCTGTTGAAGGTCGAAGCCATCCCTTCCTTGGCTGAACCTTGAACCTTCGATTGCTAAAGTCCTGATCGAAGGGTAATAAAAGTCTAACACCCCATGACTTTGCACCAAGCCCTAGGTTTCCAGTAAGCAGAACTCTTGACCAAAGGTTAGGCAAAGGTTGAATCCTCTTCTTTCTTGATCTACACCTCATGTCTTTGGTTGTCAAAATCCTTACTGAAGTGTTGCCGAAGTCCTCCATATTCGAACACGTCTTTTAATCTTAAATTTTTTATTTCTTCAAATGGTTGCTTGATCTTTCCTCTTCACTAGGAGTTTTAATGATCGTGATTCCTTTGATGGTCTATTGATTTCTATGATTATACTTAAAGAGTTTGCAATGCTATCTCATCAAACAAGTTTCAATTCTTCTATCGAGACCTTTTGATGAAGACAACTCCAATATGTTGTGAACTCGCTAAATATTTGGTGTCAATCCTTACAATGCATTCCTTCAGCTTGCCATGTATATCTTCAACTCTTCAAGCTCTTGCCTTGTAGGTCATAAATATTCATTGTTTCAAATCTACAAAAGAGATTAGTCCAAAAACAACACAAGATGCCTTAATGGAATGCTTATGCCAATGATGATTATGCCATGCTACTTATGGTAAAGAAGAGATTGACATCTTAGAATGAGTTAATCATTCTCATTAATTAATCATTACAATTTCAAGCCCATGCGAAGACTTTATTCTAAATATTCATACCTTCCCCTATGTATAAGCACACTCCCCTAGACTTGTACCTATTACGCATATATACTCTACCCTTAGGTCATCTCAATAAGCAATTCATTACAAGGGAGAGGGTTATATAAATATGTCTAACACTCAACTTCTCCTCCATGTTCTTGCATCCATTATGTTTTATATCTAAGATGATAATCATCAAAATAGGGACTTAACATGTATTGCCATAGTGCCTGGGAGCTCACTCTTGGCACCCAGGGTTCTAGAATATCCAACACCTAGGCACCCAATCCTTGTGCTTGGGCGTCAGCTTCTTCCTCCCTTGCAGAGCATGCCAATGCCCCGTACAGAGCATGTCGAGAATTGGGTCGGTATTTGGTAGCGAGTAGTGCTAAGGAATGGAGTGGTATATGCATGCTCGCAGTGCTGAGCCAGGTAGCGACCAGAATAGTGGCAACGCGCATGCATGGTGCATGGGCGCTACTGATCCAAGCCGCGACAGAGCATGGGCGTGGTGCATGGGCACTAGCGATCAAAACAGTGGCATCCTGACAGGAGTGCTGAGGTTGTTGGGTATCGTAGTGGTGCAGCATGGTGCAGCATGGGGTGTGTGCCCATGGCTGGGCGTCAGTGGTTGGTTAACCGAAAGTGGGTTGGGGTCGAACCGTAGGGTTCGACCATGTAGCCGACATGCATCTAAGGAGTTGGTTATTCCAGGAATTGCCGATAGACATGGATGAGATCTTGGAGAAGATCATGATCTTCCATGAACCGACAAGAGGGCATTGGTGACGATTAACTTGAAGTGAATATTTGTGCAATCTTTGGAGATAAGGTGTTGGCGTGTGGATATGCTTGACCGAGCAAAGATTGTGCGAGATATTTTAGAGATCTTCAAAAGTTAGTTATTTGGGATATTGCATGTATCCAAGTGCAACAAACATGGGGACATCTTTGCTATAAAGGACAGGCTTTGTATAGAGAAAGGAGAAGGACTTGAGAGAAGACAGTGTGCATTCTTTGTGAAGGAGAATAGCATGGATCGTGCAAGGGAACAACTTGGAGTTGCTGTGGCTAATTCATGGAGTTCGAATTGGAACCACAAGGGAGGACGACTGCAAGGTGGTGGTCGACCAGTCTACCTTTAGGATTAGGTACACGTCTTTGTCATGTTACAACCTTACTTGCTTTCTAGTTGAGGGAATTGCATGTAAAACGGGTTGATCTAGGGATATCGACTTGGGGTTGTGTGTGAGGACTAGTTTGAGAAGAGAGGCTCATTGTTCTCACTGCCTCTTGAGCGAGTGTAGAGGGGCAAAGTCATGGGGGTGCATGTTTACAACTTACAACTAGTCTGGTGAGTGATTGCTTGTAATTCCTTTTTTCATAGATTGAAATAAAGGTTGGGTGGATTCCCGTAATTGTGTGTGGTGTGAACATCGGGTTTGGGACCAAGGGGCTAGACCTGTGATTTTGGGGTCTGGTTCGCGGCGAGGTTGGGTGATCGATGTTTGTGGCATGACATACTACGGGCGTTGGTGAGTTGCGTGTTGCTGTGATTGTTGATTGGTATTGGCAGCCAACACCAACAATGCTAGGCAATTGGGTGTGGTGTTGGGTGGCGGTGTGAGTGTGTTTACAAGGTGCAACCTTCGGCGTGCCGCTACAAATAGCGGTACTTTGCTGCGTAGCAATGGTAGGCTGGTGTTCATATGAAGGGAATTTGCCGCATGGGTTAGGTATTTGGGCGAAAAATTTATGCTTTAAATTAATCCTGTGACACTTAGCTAGATGAAGCTTAAATATAGCAAAGGCATGATATGCAGGTAGAGGACATGAAAATGCCAACATGAAAATCTCATGGAAGGAATGTTAAGGACTTGAAAGATAAAAGACTTTTGACTATGCAAAATAATTGCTCCATGAGATTGTCATAAAAAGGACAAGATTATTTACCCTAAGGTTTTGATGATTCAACTCATTAATCTCTCTACGACAAGATTTGGAACCCACTTGAACACATTTCAAAGTAAATGGGCATCATTGAAAGACAAGCTTGAATTTCGCCGATGATGGACATATTGATCGATAATCGATCGAGTAGAGATAAGTAAATAATGGAGTTTGGCAACTTATAAGTAGAGCTTTGGTAGGTTAACAAGCAGTTGATCTTGGGTCGGTAGGAAGCAATAAAAATAGATAAAGTAAGTAAAGGTGAATGACAAGAGATCGGTTGATCATTTAGCAGTCGAATGTCATGCCACTCAAAAGACAATTGGCAAATCAATCGGCAGTTGTATGATGCCCAATTTTGTCATAACTAGTCGTTGGGAAAAATAATGTGACAAACTTAAAGGAAAATAACTACTATTCTTGTGTAAAACTTCTTGGACTATAAATAGAACCTTGGAGGTGCATTTTGAGCATCTCCCATGAAAATTTTGTTGTGATAAAAATTACTTGTAAACTCCTAGTGTCTTTTTTTTCATTCCTAAAAAGTTTGTAAAAGATTAGCTTGCATGTCATTAATGTTATGAGGTTTGACCAAAGGTGTTGACTTTATTTGTAAACTTTCCCGAGCGACGAGCCAAATATTACTATATAAAACTAAGTGTCTTATAAATTAATTTTCTATTAATTTTTAACATTGTAAATAAACACATGACGTAAAATTCTTTTTAAATTGTACAAATTAAATTCATACTCAAGGAATTATTTAAAGTTGAAATTCTAAGTCGTGCAATGAAATAAAATATAATATAACAAATACTCAGAATAATATAAGACTTATGAAATGAACCGAAATCCCACTACATACAAACTACTTAGAAGTATAATGACAAATAATAAAAAAATAATAGTCTAATAACAGAGTCATCTAGTTGTCCTGACTCTACCCATCCTTCAATGTTCACATCTGCGAATACAATTCCATGTTAGTGATAAAAATACTAAGTCATATAATTACAAGAAATAAGTTAATATATTCCACAACATCATTAATTAAGTCTTTTAGTGATTTGAGCCTATGCTGAACTCTTATTATGCCGAGAGGGGTGGGGGCCCCATCAAGCTACAATCTCATGTATGCGCGCACACGCTACATAGCCCACGACGTGTAGTTACTGATATTTACTATTGACTCGCCCTCTCGTATCAAAAGTATATAATGAGTCGTCTTGCGCCATTGTGCCCTGTCACCCCTTTCGGCATGAGGGCATGTATTGAATCTTTCAAGAATTTTAAGGGTGCAGCCCCATATCGGGTTGAGTCAATTCTTTGACCCTAGTTGTGCTCGGAGCATAGCGGTCGAATATGGGTTCAGGCCAACTAAGGTTGCCAAATGGGAATATATAACATTTCGAGTAATTATACGGACCTGAAATTCTGATGAGACACCCACAACTACTAAACATGATCCTAATTTATATACGAGAAAAGATAAAGAGGCTCCTAACAAGGTAGGAAATATACTGGAGGGGAAAAAGTGTTGGAAAATAGACGCTCTAGCAGACTCAACCCAAAAAAGATTTTCCCTCAAGCTACTCGATTAACTTCTCTAAAACCCTCCCTTTATGAGCCAAATGTGCTCACAAACTATCAAGAGGATGTTTCATTTAACATTAACAAAATTCTCCTTTATATAGAAGAATATGTATGGAATTTTAGAAGTTACTACATTAAACTTCTATAGAAAAGAACATAATCATACATAAGTATATGAAACTCTAACCATTAGTGTGATAATGAAAAGTCAAAAACTTATTATTGAGTTTAATGTGAATGGGTGTTTAATCGCACTCATAACTCCCAATCCCAAAATTCTAACGTAGGGAGACGAAGTCTTCCTTTATCTTCAACTTTCAATCAAAACTTCATCCTTAGCACCATGTCAACCTACTAAAGAGACTTTAGCCGCTACTAGCCCAAGCCAACGGGTTCGACCTATAGTTGAACCTTATTCGACTGAATGGAAAAAATAAAAAGAATAAAGCAAAATATAAAAAAATAAAGGTTATTTGAAACCATCCATAAATACCACCGTAACGATACGCTAAAAGTAATAATTAATAATTTATGATATTGATTCTTAAGAAATAATTTAATTAAATAATATTTATGATTCGTTCTAAGATTTATAAAACCTATAATAAAATAGCCTAGTTATTTTTGGGGTTTTACATGAATTGTGTGAAGAACATTTAACCTTGATGTTTAAGCAAAGGTGCTTAGTTGCTTTCCTCTACAATGCAGAAGTAGATTGCTCATTAGCTCTTTGGAGAGCTTGTGAAGGAATAGGCTTCTTGTGAGATCCCTCAACTTAGTCCCACATCTAATACCTACTGGGAGAAGATCCTGTTTATAAGTGGGAATGGACTATAGATCTTTAACTTGGGTTAACTATTTTAAAGAAATGACTTAGGGCCCATTACGTTGCACTTTGGGTTGGGCCGTTACAGGTGGTATTAGAGCAACCTGGTTCCGTGTTAGATGGTGGGCTGGACTAGGGACATTGGGTAGGTTGTCGGTGTAAAACCCACATTTTGAGTCCCGATTTTATATTTAGAACCAGTCGGTTTGACCGTTATTTTTGAGTCGAGTCAGTTTCAGAACACGTGTACTGAGCCGACACCAGTCGCGTGTATGAGCTATGAGGGTCATGCGTACCCAAGTATATGATGATAACGTCATGAACACAGCAGAACAGAATGAGTTATCAGATATAAGTGAGTATGTCAGTCATTTTTTTAATTTTTATATATAGTGTATCGTAGAATTAGTTTTAGGTTGTTTACCGCATTAGGACGCGTTACAGGCAGTTTGGGTGGGTTGTTAGTCATAGAGCATATCATTATAATGTTGTGGTGTTTGTTTGATTTTACGAAATTTTTCCTAATTTTTATGAATTTTTTAGGATTTAATACGACTTAGTTATTATACTTGACTCGAGCCGGAGACGAGTCAAGTCTTATTTACGAAATTGCCACCCTAGTTATTTCTCCCTCTCGACATCTTATTCCCAAAACCCTTGTCCCAACGCTGCCCCAGTGCAGCGCCGCCGCCTGGTCGCTGATCGACGCTGCCTCCCCCGCCACGGCGTTGCCGTGCCACCCCGACCAGCCTCGGCCGTTGCTAGGCCGCCGCGACGTCGGAATCGCCTTGCCTAGCGCCACGGCAACATTTCGGTCGTGTCGCCCATTCTGCCGCCGGCGACCGTCGCCGCCATGATTAGGTGGTCGCCTCAGCACCATCGACCGTCTAGCGACCTTCCCCGACTGGAGCGGAGGCCATCGCCACCCAAGCCGGCCGGATCTAGCTACCCATCGTCACCGGCCCTGTTTTAGCCATTTTCCGGTGAGCCACCGCCTCGGCCGACCACGTCGACGTCGTGGATGTGTCAGGCTTGCCGAGCCGGTTCCAATGATACCCAATATGACCCCCATCCAGTCAGTAGACGCCGTCGGTGATTGTCGCCGGAAAACCGTCCGAGACCCGCTGGAAAACCATTGAAGCTGCCGGAAAGCCGCTAGAACCTGCTGGAAAACTAGATTTGCTAGATTCGTCGGATCTTCCACGGAGCTCATCCAGTCAATCTTGATCAAACTTCGGATGCCGACGAGCGCCGAATTCGAGCTTCGAGATGCGCGACGGAACCCTAGCCGTCGCCGATTGCCGACGACGTGAGATATAATTACCTCCGAATTTATAATTTAAACTTGATGATTGTTAGCACAGCATGCTAGGGTTGATTTATTGATGTGATTAATACTTAATTATGGACGAAACGATGAGTTGCATGATGAGATTAAATGTGAATGAAGAATAAGTGATCTAATGAGGTAGATCGAGTCGGAACATGATAAGTGACTACGATGTAACTTAGAAAAGCATAATAATATTGGTATGAATAGGATGAGTTAGAATTACTTTCATATTTATGATTATTTTACTGTTGATGGATGTGGTTTGATTATGTGAGTGTGTTGATTATATGATGAGTTTGATGCATCATTTAGTTAGCGGGCATTAGTATTTAGTTTTGATGTGTAGGTACGGAGTAGGAGCTCACCGCCTAGGCGCGATGACACGCTTGGAGCTTCTACCAGGTCCGTCTAGGACTCAACTCTGTTTTACGTCTTTCTATTGTATGTTTATCTTATCATTTGCAGGACGGGTTAAGTGGCGTTTTATTGGATCCCACTTAACTCGGGCCATCTAGCCGAACAGATTTCCGGATTAATAACCCCTCAGGATGAGATCCCTGAGGATGATTTCGAAAACAAGATCCACCACAAGTTGCCTTCAGGCCTATTATATAAATCCCTACCCAGCCCTATATATATGTAGTTTTCGCATTTTCAGTGAGACGAGAGATGGAGAAACCGACTGCACGTACCATGAGCGGATGTCGTGATAGTCAAAGCGGGCTCTGGATTAGTGCCAGCGGACTGTTCCATTCCCGAGGGATCCTGACAACTCCGCGTTTGAGTTCCTCACACCCGGAGAACGTTGAGAGGTTTACGGGTACTGTTTAGTACAGCGCATGTCCGGACTTGTGGTTCAAAGGGTATTAAAGGCGACTGCCTGAGAGTACTCAGCCTTCGTGCTCAAGGCCAGGAGAAATATGGAGGTAAGGAGAGGGCTTAGGATAAAGTTTTACGTGAAGTACTGCAAAAGAAGTGCCGAGAGCGGCACAGTACCAGCAGCAGATCAGTAAGTTCGGGATGCTACCGGGTCTGCAGCCCAGTGGCTCCTCAGTAGTGCCCTTGAGAGTGTTCACGTGGAGTATATGATGTTTTCTTTCATATGAGAGTTTGCTCTCATAGCCAGCTTGTTATAGTTATTTTATTTTCTGGACCAGTAACACTTGTTACTGACGTGTTTTTATACTATATGTAGGTAATAATCACGAGTTGGAGGAGCCAGCCTGGACGGAGGAGCACTGTTGTCGTTTGCACACATGTCAGTCGATTGGGTGATTATATTGTGTTTATGATGTTATTATATAGTGAATGGTGTGATTAAATGTTTGAGACATGATGATGTGACATGATTAAATGTTAAGACATGATAGATTGTGAAACATGAATAGAGTGCACAGTGGAAGTGTTGTGGGTTGAGACCCCAGTTCTAGAATGAGTTTACAGTATATTAGATTGTGTTAATAAAATTGTTGATATATATGCATATATACTTGTATATATTATTTTGACAAGGTGGACCCTAATTGCACTTTTAGGGGAGACTTCTGTCCGTTGTATTTTAGAATTTTTACTAATTTTGATCGTAATCGTATTGTTGTATGAATTACCTTGCACGTCATCCATGTAGTATCATGTTAGGATTTTGAGCATTCATCCATGCATGACGAGTCGTATCTTCATCTTAAGACGCCGAGATTAGATCCGCACGAGTTGGGTTCGGGTTAGCCGACCTAATCAGGGCCTGTAACATGCCAGTTCGGTTCACGAGCGTGGACCAGATTTGGGGTTTTACAGTCGGTCACAGGCCGAAAGGTCGTGGGCTGGGGCTAGCAATAGGCAAAGTATAGGCATTTCAGGGGACAAAATTTCCTAAGGTGGGTGGATTGTGAGATCTCTCAACTTAGTCCCACATCTAATACCTATTGGGAGAAGATCCTGTTTATAAGTAGGAATGGACTATAGATCTTTAACTTGGGTTAAACATTTTAAAGAAATGACTTAGGCCCATTACGTTGCACTTTGGGTCGGGTCATTACACTTCTTAGCTCTTGAGAGAGTTTGTGAAGGAGTTGTTTTTTTTGCCTCTAAGGTGTGGAGGTGGATTTCTCCTTAGCTCTTGGGAGAACTTAAAAAGAGTAGGCTCCTGGGCTCTTGGGAGAGCTTGTGATGGAGTAAGCTTAATTGCCTCCAAGTTGTGGAGGTAGATTGCTCCTTCGCCCATGTAGGCTTGTGAAGGAGAAGGCCCGTTGGCTCTTGCAAGAGTTTGGAAGAGGAGTACACCTTGTTTAAAGTGGTTGTAAGCTCCTAGTGTGATAAGAATAATTCAAGCTTCTTTGGCTCTAGGTGGGAGTTAGTGCATGAAGGCTTGTTGTTTACATGTAAGTGTAATGACCCAACCCTAGTGCAATATGATTGGCCAAATTATTTGCTCAAAAGTAGTTAACTAAATAAAAGATCATAAGCACCATCCCCATCAATATATTGGATTTTACCCCAATAAGCATTGGATGTGGGATGTGTCTTGCAATCCACCCACTCACCTCAGGAAATTCCATCTTTGGAATTCCTATTCTTTGGCCTGTGACTAGTGAGTAACCCCACCATTTAATACATTTATAACGACTGAGCCCAAGTGTAACATGATGGGTCAAGTTAAAGATTGTAAGCATCGTTTCATTAATATATTAGATTTTACTCCATTAGTTATTACATGTGGAACTAACTTTGGGAGTCTTACAATAAGTGTATAAGTTAGTGTCATAATAAAGCAAGTGAAGACATACCTTTCCAAAGTACTTGGATGAAGAAAAGAGTACGAGATCTAAACATCTATAAGAATCCTTATGCCTTGTGTTTCATTTCTTCTATCCTTTATCTTTTGCATTATTCTTAATTGTTACCCTATTGCACAATTCCTTGACACTCTTATATTTGACTTGATTGCTTTAGAATATTAAGTGAACAATTTCTAAATTACTTAGAACTCTTAGATAGTTTAATAACTTTGCCAAAACTTTAGTTTTTATTTGATTTGAATTTGTTGATTTTATTTAATTTTTATGGTTATTGCTTCTGTTATTTGATAATCCATCATCGATATACTTAAGTATGATAAAGTTTGGGGAGATTGTTTATGGTATGAACGCCTCATGAACTTGGACCTTCGTTCCATGTGAGAGGGGATTCACCTTGGTGCTCTTATCTATAAAATAACTCAAAGCACACAAAAAATAATTAAAAGGTGAGGCACAAATAATTTTTTACGTAGTTCCATTTAGTTTAATATGAAGTAACGAGTTAATTTACAATGAGTTTTGTAAGAAAAGATACATAGACATACATAATAAAATAATTATATAATAACATTCTTGGCATGCTACCCATAGATATGAGAACTTAAGAACCCCAAATGTATAAGAACTTGTGTATAAGAATAATAGTAGAATATTGTTTTCTACAAGTGATTGGCTTGTTACCCTTTAGGCAGGCTTGCGATCAAATAGCCCGGTCCAAATTAGTAAAAATATTATAAAATCTAGTTACACTTTGGAGTTTATCAACTGATTACTTTGAGTAGCATCTCAGGTTTGTAAGTACCCGCTATATAGTGCCGCGAGTAGTCCGCTGATTTACTATTTTACCAACCGTTTTAAATTAAATTGAAATAAAATAACTAAGTATTTTTACGATTTAGAAAAATGGTAAAATAAAGTGATAAATTTAACTGCATTGCTTTCATTTTGAAACGATAATGGAAGAAGCCTTTACCTTACTTTTTTACTCCTTACTGTTTTACTAATTTACTGCTTTATTAAAAGTAGTTGTTAACTTTTTATTGTAAAAATTTAGTGTTATTGATATATATAAATAAAAAATATTATTATTAATATGTTTGATAAAAAAATTATAATTTTATAACTTTTTAAATGTTAGTTTAATGTAAATATAATGTGCAAGTGATACAAAATTTATGATCTTGGTATGAGTTTTATATGATCATAGGGTTATGGATTCAAATCAAAATTTACCAATTATTAAATGTTTATCCGTGGGCAAAATAGCAAAAGATCGGTAGCGGCACTCAATAAAGTGACAAATGGTACGATATTGATAAATGATTGAGAAATTGGTAAATAATAATAATAAATGATTTTGACGGCATTATAACTGCACTCTTTGCAGCCTTATCTTTATGGAATCATCTAAAAAGCAAAAAAAGTACAAATCTAAATGGGCTTTAAATGGTCAAATTGATTCAACCATACACACACTTTATTGACAAACAGTTCAAAGTGGTCAATAGGGATTCCTATTGGGAAATCTGGGTACCTAGCTCTACTAACTCTATTGGCAAAGATATAAATAATTAATAATAATCAGGTTTTATATAATTAAAAATAAAAAAATAATTTATTTGATTGTATTACAATAATATTAGCTGGAAGACCAAATGAACATCAAGAGTAGCTTGCATAGATAAGGGTTCCTATTTATTTTTGAAGTAAAAAATTTCCATAAGAATATTGAGAGTAGATAATTTGCTTGAAGATCAATGACCTTACAATTATCCAAAGCCTTGCAACAAATTATCCTTAATTAATAATAAGGTTTTGTTTGAGAGAGAAGAGTACTTGTATATAAAAGATCGGGTTTAATAATAAAATGATGGGTATTTGTGAGTAATATTTAATTCGTAAAGTAAAATTTTTATTATGATGATTGATAGATAATTAAATTTTAAAATTAATATTTATTAATAAAATTATCAAGTGTACCTTTTATATTTTTTAAAAAACACATATTTTTGTTTAGCTTCACTTTTTGGAATATATTACCATTATTATATAGTTGAAATAATTTTTTCATAGATTATTATATAGTTGAAATAATTTTTTCAAGAATATGATATAAATAGTTAAATGGATACCCATTTAAATTTAAACTATACTTTTACTATAAACGATGATTGCGATTTCATTTTGTTAGCTAAATTATCGGGTTAGGTATAAAAAATTAAAAAATAAATAATAGATAATTGAATTTAGGTTAAAGAAAAAAACAAATTGGACACGTTTCTTTGGGCTTCGATCAGCCAGACGGCACAGGTCCGACGGACACGTTAATTAATGCTCTGCGGAAAGCCGCCCCCCTCCCCTCAAATGAGTGCCTCAATTGGCACTCCGGCCTCAATCGGTCGGCGGTCTTCTTCATCTTAGTCTCCGATAAAGGCATAGAAGGTGCGAAAAGCTCGAGCCGGCGATCGATAGTTGCATCGAAAAAAGCAATTTCTTGGAAAATATAGGTCTCCAGCGAAGTGCCTGAAGGCCGGAACGGCGGGCAGCTTTCTTCCGGCACGACCTTGTCATCATACCCGGTAGTGCGAGGCTTGCTGTGGACAACGGCTGGATTGTACAAATCATCTATGAAGGAGGCGTTCTCCTGAGGAAAGTCGTCACCGATGGTAGTAAGCCAACGCCATCGAGGTTGGAAAGCCCGTGAGAGCGCTTGCCCCCAAAGTTTCAGGCCAGGTTGAGAAGTAAAAATCTCAACTTTTTTTTAATTGTAACCCTTTTTTGTTGTTCGTCGGAGAAAATCCGGAGTGGCTGGAGTTGGGATCCCCGATCGGATTTGACGTTGTCCATATTTTAATCATGCTTTGAAACGAATTTGATCATTTATAATCTTATTTAAAAAAAATTATTTATCAGCAATGTGAACAATGATTTTAAATCAGATCTGACGTTGGAAACATGATTAAATTTCTTACCTGATATAAACTCCAAAACATTATTAAATTTTTTACCTGATATAAATTCTAAGAAAACAGTCCATAAAACTATAATTTTAATCAGATGTTTAAATAATATGCATGATCTGTGACTAATCTTTATACAAAATAATTGACATTATGTTATGAATATTGTTAGTAGATGAGTAGGGTTGTTAGTAGGGGTAATTGGGTAGGGGCGTTTTGGTCATTTCACTAGGGAAGATGCCTATAAAAGTGGGCTGTAACAGAATTGTGTAACAACTTTTATTTTGAAAATCAAATCCAGATTGCTCCATCCCTCTCCCCTTTCTTGGAGCCCAAGACATCAAGGGCGTCCTCTTCTCCTCTCTTCTCCTTCTTCTTCTTCCTTGGTTGCTGAAATTGCAGCCCTTCTTCCATCCCTCTTGCTATTGTTCTTCATCTCCTCTTTTCCAGGAAGTTCACCCTCAAGATGGCACCAGCAAAGCAGAGTTCCAAGCCTTCCAAGGGCAAGGAATTGGTTGTGGAGCTTGGAGAAGAAGCTCCTACCAGATTGGTATCAGAGCAAGTCGAGGGAGGTACGTCTTCTTCACCCCATCTTGATGAATTATCCCAGATTAGGAAGGTTCAAGATCAATTGATTGCTGCCATTACCAATATGTCATCAAAATTTGATTTATTACTGCAATCAAGAAGTGATGGTTTGGGAAATAGAGAAGGGATTGGGACAATTCAGGGGAGGGTTCCTGCAATGGGTATGGAGAGGGATGATCCATTGCTGGAATCCCATGTTGGACGCCCTCAAGAGGGGCTGGAATCTCATGCTGGACGTCCCCAAGGGGTGTTGTTGTCATCAGCTGAGAGGGGGCGTCACCATGAGGGGCTGTTGCAGGGTATGGTTGATCATCATCCAATTTCAGCAGGTATGGGGCGTCCTTGTGAAGATGGGTTGCTTGGAAGGCGACCTTGTGAGGATAGAATGCAGGGTAGGCAATCTTGTGATGAATTGTTGCAGGGTAGGCTACTTGGGGATGATGGATTGCAGGGTTTGAACCACCAAGAACAGCTGGAAGAGGCGTTGTTGCAAGGAGGAAGGAAGCAATTTGGTTTGGGCAGGAGAGGAAGAGCACCTGTTCGACAAAATTTCCAGGAAGGTGCTGCCCAAAATTGCAGGGATATTGCTGCCTATGATGACCCATATGAAGATTTCTTGAAAGGCTCCAAGATTAGCTTCCCAAAATTTGATGGAACCAAGGACCCAATTTCATGGTTCAGCAGGGCAGAAAAATTCTTCAAGCTGCACCACGTCCAAGAGAGATTGCAAGTTGAGTTGGCTAGTTTTCATTTGGAGGATGATGCACAAATCTGGTATGATATGCTGCAAGAACATCATGGAGTTCCAAGCTGGCCTGAATTGAAGGAAGCCATGAATCTTCAGTTCGGTCCCTCGGAGTATGAGGATTTTTATGGCGACCTTACTCGGTTAAAACAGGACACAACAGTTCAAGAGTACACCGTTCAATTTAACCGATTGGCCACTAGAGCTGGAAGCATGACTGAAAAGCAGAGGATCAGCAGCTATACTTGTGGTCTCAAGCCCCAATTGAGGATGGAGGTGAAAGCTAGGAAGCCGGACACCTTATTGGACGCTCAAGGGTTGGCTAGACATTTGGAGACCCATGTAAATCAGAAATCAGCAACAATTGGGAGAGCATTGAACAGGGGATATCAATATGCAGCTGGAACGTCTAGCAAGGGAGGAAGTTTTGGGTCGGTCAAGGCTGATGTTGGGGTAGCAGCAGAGCAGCAGCAACTCAAGGAGAATCCTCATGGACGGAAATTCAGCATCAAGCAGAAACCAGTGCAAACGAGTCGGAACTCAAATAGATGAAGTGAAACATTCAGCCTTGATGATTCTGGTCTGTTGTAATTATGTAATCTGGAAGTTGTTGAGCTTTATGCATTAAGAAGGTATTTTTCTGAGTTTAAGCATCAATGATGCAGTTAGATTCACTCGATTTACTTGGGCTTTTGGAAATCACGAGGCGTGACTATTTGAACTCAAAGGTGAGACTTCTGTCTAGTGGATGGGAAATTTGTTTGTGTGTGTATCATGAAGTCCTCCCTAAGGTTAATGTAATGTTTTTCAACAGTGATTTATATTGAAGCATTTTTTCTTTTCATTTAATCGCCTAAAATAATTGATCATAAACTGGTATTTGGAAATACTAATCTTTGACTGATTGTTGTTGAGTGTATATAGAAACATATTCTCTCAACAAGCTGAAATTAACATGGTGCATCATTATTAGGATTATCTGAGGATTGAGTTATAAAGAATTGGTTGTGTGGAATGATATATCCAGCCAAACTGCCAAAGTGTTTCACAAACCAATACATTATTATAAAATTGATATTATAGTTGCTTACACCTCTCTCTCTGGGTTTTTGATTATTCAATTTTCTTTTTTGTGGATATACTAGGAGAAAAAGGCAATCACTGGAAACTTTGATCACACCCTTCGCCAGTTTATTGATATCTTCAAACAGGTATATGATCAGGAACTTACCATCAAGTCTGGATTTCAGCTGATTTGTTATGCATCATAAAATGTAATTTTGCAGAGCCATGAAAAGCAGCATTTTAGTAAAGATCCATTCCGTGGGAGGTTGCAGTAAAATATCTTTTGGTTGGTTTTTGTCATTTGTTTGTGTGTGACGGGACCTTGGATCTCTCATTCTCATACAGCCCATCATTTTTTGTAGTTCTTAACAGCAGTGTTGAATTTGATTTGTGACTCCCTCGGGTAACTTAATTGTTTCTGCAGCCTAACGTTCGGCAGTTTATGATGAGCCGTCCAGATGCTAAAGCAAAATATCTTTCATGCTTGAAGCGCCTCGTCAACGACTCAAATGAAATAGGCAGTGCCGTGATGCAAGAACTGAAAGAGGAAAGTGAGCGCTTGGACAGGGATCAAACATCAAACAGAAGGTGTGGAAAGTAGATCTGCATTCTTGGTTCAAACTTTGCATGTTGATGTTTGTAACATCCAGACTCAATATCCCTTCACACTAAATACAAGAATCAACTAACTTCACATTATATACAACTTATCCGCTAACTTCACTCTATATACAACTATCAACTAACTTCACACTTCCTTAAAAAGAACACACAATATATAACAATCCAACTTCACACTCTATAGTATATTATATATATATATATATATATAATATATATATATATATAAATATAGCACATTAAATGAAGGCAAGTAGGTATTAACTAGGATGAAGGCTAGTGTTAAAGAAAATAGCACAAACTAAACAGAGCTCCTTATGGTTATAATAACAGATAAAATGATTCATTTCCTAACCGCTGACGGATTTTTGACCATGATCTTTTCTCCTCTTCTGTCTTTGCCTTGCATAAAGCTATTATACTACAAACAAAATATGATTTACAAGTATGAAACATGAAATAAATTATTCATTGATTCAAGTCTTAAATATATACTAATAAATATGCCATAGCATAACAAAGTCAATTCCCTTTGCTTCCAAGAGTTCCTTCCCTACTCGAATTCTTTCCTTTAACAAAGAATACAATGTATTAGGTACAAAAAATATAACTTGAGATAGTATGCATAAATTATTCACCTGATCAAGAAGATAGCAAAAAAAATTTTGACACTAGAATTGTTGCCTTGAACATTTTACCGAGGCAAATGATTGACAAGGGTGAAATAAATTGGACCAACTCATACGGATGAAAGGAATCAGCAGAAAGAACTACACGAGCCTTAGGTTTCCATTTTAATTCTTTGACCTAAGTAAGATCTCCTGCAGTGTGTGATGTTAGTGAATATATTTTTTACCTTATATCATATTCTAGCCTCAAGAACATACAACTTATGCACATCTATTAGCATCCCTCAAATAGCAATCTTATCATGATGCTTTTCTATAATATATATTGCAAAAAAAATGACATGTAACTTCAACCTATTTCTTGCTCATTTGAAGTTTATATTAGACTAAGCACCCTGTGTATACAGTTACTTTGTTTTTTTATTGATGATATTAATGGTGGTGATGATTACGTGAAATGAAAGTGGCAAATGATCAATGTTACTTGTGAGAAATGCTTCCGTATGAATTGACTTTTTTATGTTCTATACACTATATTGGTTTCATGGTTAAAATTGTAACATCAATGCAGCAACACACTGACTAAATTGTCTCTGTTTGTACTTTCATCCTTTGATTATTCTGATTTGGCAGGGAGGATAGAGTTGTATAGGTTTTCTTTTTACTTTATTTTTGTATTCTAGTTTCCATTATTGGTTGGACTTTGGTTTGGCAGATCAATGGGGAATTTGTAGTTTTTTACTATCTCACAGGTTTCATGACTGTTTACTGCGTTTTACTTTGATTACTGCCTATTTTCTATTTTGTGAGTGCTATAAATATCAACTTCATAGTAGATGTAGGTAATCTGTAATTTATCATGACTGTGAAAATTTCAGGTTAAACAAATTGCGACAAACATTTTGGTTATATTAGGTGCGTTGCAGCTTTCAACTGAAGTAGAAGTACAGGTAACAAGCTTTCTAAACTACTGTATCAGTTTAGTAAATTGGGGCTGAAAGTTTGTTTTCTGTTTCTTGTAGTTGGCTTCATCTCAAATTTTAATTTTATATCCTTATTTCACTCAATATAGGAAGAAAACACTCTCAACATAAAATGATTACCTAATCTCCTATGTTTTTGCATCATTATTGCTGGCTTCATGATAGCTATAGAAACAAATATATTACTCAATGATAAAAGTTGGCAGCACATTAAATTGTGCAGTAGCTAGAAGTCAATTTATTTGCAGCTGACTAAGTTTTCAAATTTATGGTGGGACTATTGACAATACAATTTTCGATCCTAAATCAGATATAATTATGATGCTTTATGACATTGTTTTCTTTTCAAGAATAACTTGAACTGCAACCTGTGTGAATCTTTTGCTAGAGCAACGGGGATAGTTATAAGGAACTTTGGATTGGATGTCTTAACAAGCATTTCGTCTGCCAGATTTGCCCTTCAAAAGTGATTTCCTTGTTCAAAATTGATGTCTTTTTGAATTTAGTTGTTGTTGTTTGTGTTTGACTTGTTTGGAAGGTATTAGCTCGGTGGATTTCATTTCAACAGGTGAATGGTTTTGTAGCTTACATGTGTATTCTTGTTGAAAGGATTAAGATTGATGCATATTTATGAAAGTGTATAACCATGAAATGTGTTAATTTCTAAATGATAGAACTCCAGATTTGGTGGTGATGAGAACTAGTGAAAAATTGGCAACATGCTACATGCTATATATAATATAATGATGGTGCATTATGATATTCTAATGTGCTTGTCTTTTTCGTTTGTAATTGTCATATGCATCGGCAACAATCAATTCTGCATACCATAAACTAAACGATTCTACATAATGTTCTTATTCAGAAATAACTGAATTGTTGTGTTTACTTTTTATGCTATTGTTTTTCAGCATTCATGGACTACTATGCTATTCCATACAAAGTTGTGGAGGTCAACCCCTTCGCAAAATGGAGATTAAATGGTCGGATTATAAGAAAGTGCTGATACTGACTGTGGATGGTGAACCACTTGTTGATTCATCAGGTGTAGTGCACGTACACTTATTAATCATCTATGTGTGTGCATATTTTTATGCTATTCATGTTTCTGTTTTAACCTGGGAATGATTGACAGACATAATTGACAAAATGAGCTGCAAAATCCATCCAGATCAATCAGATATAAAATATGGGGAGGAGATGAAGGGGCGAAAGTATGTATTTGTGAGCGTATGTTTAGTCAACCGGTTATTGTACCTTGTTTCGTTCACTTTATAATAGGTTTTTAGTTTATTTTCTTATGCATGATTCTACTGCTAGCACTTACAAAATAATTGATGTGATTACGTGACAAAACAAGTTCAATTTTTTCTTCATTTTGGCTTTGTAATATAAGATTACTGATAGTTCTTTAAGAAACCAGATTTATGAAGTCTGTTTTAGAAATAAGAAAAGTGTGAGATGATGATGATGTGGAATCTTCATCTTGTTTGTTTCTCTCTGGAGTGTTTCTTCAGGAAAGTAAGCTGGCATAGAGGACTTCTCATTGTTATTGCATTGTTTCTATGCAACTGATTTGATGTGAGACGTGATTAATCGCTCATTGGTTGGGATAAGGTGTGTGTGATGACGAGGTCTATACTTTTACTAACTGTTAAAAGTTAAAATGTAATATGTGGATTCGTCAGATATACTTATATCGGATAAACACACGTGCAAGTGATAAAATCTCTAGTTGTTTGCTTTTTTCTTCAATGGGAATGGTGTATGTTTTGCGAACTGATTGCCACTTTATAGATTTTCCTAATATTTGTAAGAGTTTTTAGTGTTGGGTTTTAAGAGTTTTCCAATTTGCTAGAAGTAGAATATTGTTTAAGTGGTTTCCTGTTATTTTGCAAGTGGGTTGATGATCATTTGGTTCACCTTCTGTCACCAAATATATACAGGAATACATATTTGATTTAAATGACATACCCTATTAAGAAGCATAGTGATCTAAAGATATTTACGCTGCGCTCCTTTTTTAAGCTTTGTTTTTTCTAAGTTTTCCTTGAATTCATTGACAAATTAGAAATTCAGGCTATTTTAGCCTCATGGAGAGGATGAGTGTGAAGTATGCTGTAGCAGCAGCCATGTATTTTGTGTCAAAGAAGCTGAAGAAGAAGCATAACATTACAGATGAAGATGCAGCCTGGTACGAGAGAATGGAATCGGCTGTTGGACAGTCTTGCAGGATCGATGCTTGAAAGGATTAATACAAACAGGCATTCAATGTGGTCCGTCATTCATGTAGAACGTAGTGGTTCCAAAAATTAAAGAACAGAGAGGTGGTTGTATGGGGATGAAGCTACTTATGTTTGTCTTTTAAAATAACTTCCTGCTCTTTTATGTTTTGGGGAATAAGATCTCTGTTATTGAAGTGAAGTTCAATTGAAGAGGTTGGAATACTATTGTATAATGGTAGTTTTCATTTTGTAGACCTAACTCGAGCGGGAACTCTTATTAGCTATAAAGTGAAATTAGTAAGAAGCTTTTTTAACATTTGAAGTGGCTCTGGTATTGGTAAAGTTGTTGAGCATCTTTAAGTTTAGCATTTTCAGTGGCGAGTGACCTGACTTTGCCTCTCGTTATATACTTGTATTTTTTATATATTGTTTTGAAAGGCATGTATGTGACACTTCAGATGACATTATTTATATTCGAAAACGCAAATTATGTATATCTGGAAGCTCATGAATGAATGAAAATGGAATAACACAGCTGATGTTATGTTAGAAGTGCTTTTGAAGGAAACAAACTAATGTTTGGTGTCTGTGAAGTCCTGCAGGAAACACTCAGGTGTTCACAAAATAAGTAAGACACTCTTACTAAAATAAAACAAAGTGGTCCAAAGGAAGGGATTAAACTAACAATAATGTTTAACACAGAGTTATCCGCAAGCTTGTCACAAATGTGATACGAAGCAAGCAATTTCACGAACTAATACGTTCCCCTGCATCTGGAGAAAGCGAAATGGCAATGAAAGCAGCATATTATCAAAGATACATAAGATGACGACGAAGCATGGAGTTGACAAAAGAAAAGAAGTGGATATGAATAAACAAATTACACCCAGGCGTGGAATGGACGGAGAGCAATAGCGCGGCATAGATAGCATGGCATTCATTAAACCACTTCTTCAACGTCCAAATTGAACCTGAGGCACAAGTTTGATTGCAGTGAAAAAGATTAATAAAATGATTTAAAGAATTTGGTGTAAGATTAGAAGTGGCACTCGCCTATGTGGTCAATCCATCAATTTCAATGACAAGGATGTGCGCGTTTCTGGGCCTGAGCTCCCCCAACCACGCACCTCCTACTTAGCTCGGGGCAGCATCTGACGATGAGCATGCGGGAGGAGGTAGTGAAGATTGGGGGCATCGCCTCCAGTATGGGGCAGTCATTGAATTCCAATCTTTCCAGTGCTGGCATGATAGGTGACTCGGCGCTTCCTTCTTCGTCTTCACTGCTGATGGGGGACAACGCCACCCACTCCGACCAATACGGCATTTGTTCGAATGTAAGGTACTTCAAGCGGGGGAAGGTGGGTGATGGGCCACCGAATAATTCCCTCCCGACTGTCTTCACTCCATCCAGTCCTTTAATATGTAGATTTTCGAGGCTTGGCAACTGACCAAGTGGCGGCAGTAGGGTGCAGTTCTTGCAGTACAAGAGTTGCACTTCTCGAAGGTGGCGAAAGGCGGCGTCCCCATCACCCATCCAACTTGGAAATGTTTGGCCTGGATAATCCTCTATTCGTAAGGATAACGAGATGGGGAGGTGGACGTAACCCTTCCAACACGCCATCTGCTGCTAGTGAGTACATCCCCATCTATTCCAGGACAGACGCAAAGAACGAAGACTAGTCTTCTCCTCTAGCTTGGCAGTTCGAGCCTCATCTCCGCTCCCCACCTCGTCCAAGTTGCAATATATAGAGATCTTCCGCTCTGATATTCATACCTGCCAGCTCTCCAATGTTGCTGCGACTGCATCCTCCTCCATCTCTACCAGGAGCCACTACCGGGAATCTGTCCAATATCACCGCCACATCCTTTCGCCGCCCAATTCCATTTGGTAACTTTTTCAAAATCCTACACCCTTCAACATTCAATTGTCTTAAACTGGTCATTTCAAAGATCCTCTCTGGTAATTCCTTTAAATTAGAGCAACCACTCAGGTTGATTACCTGCAGATGTGGAAGGGAAATAATTGTTTTGGGCAAGTTCACTAACAGAGGACACCCGCTAACATTCAATTGTCTCAAACTCGAAAGGGTATTAATGTTTTTTGGCAAAGTCTTTATATCTATGTAGGACAAGTCCAAGTATCGGAGCTCCTTCAATTTTGCTATTGACGCAACAGGTAGTTGTGTCAATGTAGTGCCATTCAAGTTCATAGTGCCACTCAAATCCAGATGCCTCAAGTGTACTAGCTTCCCAAGGTGCTTCCATGAATGACGACAGACCCTACAATTTCTTAAGTTCAGCACCCTAACGCTCTTCAACAACTTGAGTACTAGATCAATTGGCTCGAGAGTTACTTCACCAGCGGCGAATAAATGAGAGTCCGCAAATTTTCAACTCCGGCTAAATTGATGTCCCCTATTGACAGTTTTCTTCTTACTGCACAGTGGCGAGCACCGGCAAGCTGGCTCAAGGCATTATTATTATTGTTTGCATGGTCATTTCCTATGATGCGACACTCTTCTTTGGTCACCCATTGAGCAAGGTCGTGTACAAGATCGTGCATCTTGCATCTCCTTATGGTGCCATCGTCATCTCTTTCCGGCTCCTGGAACATAGAACGAGCCAATAGCTCCTCGAAACATTCTTCTCCAACTTCTTCCTCTCTTCGCCCATCATTTACAACAATATAGCCTTGAGACACCCACAACCTTATCAACTCATCTTTTTCCAGTAAAGTATCTTTCTCGAAAATAGAGCAATAGCCAAAGCAATTCTTTAGTTGTGGGGTTAACTCTGTGTAGCTCAACATCAAGGCAGGCAAAATGCCTTCATCAGATTGTGGCAAATCCCATATTTTACTGTTTCGGACCATTTCCCATTGTTCTCTTGTCGGTCGTCTACCTCTAACAGGCACTCGCTACTGTTTTCACCGCCAAAGGCACACCACCACATTTTCCCACAATTTCTCTGCCAATATCCATTAAAGGTTCGTACTCTTCCTCCTTCCCCTGCTCAACAACTACCTTCTTAAAAATTGACAAGCATTCATCATTCTCTAAGCCCTTCAATTCATGCGTGTAAGCACTTCTAATCTTAGCTACGACTCCTGTATTTCGGGTGGTGATAACAATTCTACTACCCTTTGCCCCTTGGTTTAGAATCTCCTGCAATGGCTCCCATTTGAGATAGTTTTCGTTCCATACATCATCCAGAATCAAAAGGTATAGTTTATCTTTTAGCATTTCTGCAAGTTGTTCCCGCCGTGATGGCTTAACACTTTCGCCCCAACTCTCAATCATACTTTTCATAATGTCTTCCCTATTGAAGTCCTCACCAACACACACCCACATTCGCTTATCCCAAATTTCTCTTTGACTCTTTCATCATTGAATACAGATTTAGCTAGAGTTGTTTTCCCCAAGCCACCCATACCCAATATGAATATGGTAGCGACCTTATCTGATCTGCTTCCACAAGTCATGGATCCTTCTTCGCTTATAAGTTTAGTGACCAAGGTTTTCTTATCTTCATCTCGACCAATCACACTAGTTTGATCTACCCAAGAATCGGTTCTTCTCTCCTCCCTCATTCTTCTTACACAGGGCTATCATCACTAAACCGATACCTTTCCTTTTCTCTTGCTATTTGTTCCAACCTACTTTTAATTTCATCAACTCTTTTTCGGTATTTACGGTGCCGGAATGGATGCTTTATAAGAGAGGTCAAAATTAGAAGACGAGGAATTTCTTACTTGATGATCTCCAAAGCATATCCTCCACTCCTCTAGCAGGTCTTCGAGGTCGTATGCTACGCTCTTGAGCTTTTGCAGCCAGCCCCTCACGGCTTCGTCACCGATCTGCCTCGTCTCAGCATCTTGAAGCACGTTCCTTGATAGCGTCGAATTCACTGGAAAGATTGTCCAGCTCTTTCGTGAGACCCAACAGCGATGCAATTTCAGTTGCTGACCACCTTGACGAGGTTGTCTACTACCACGGTAATGATTGCCTCCGCCATGATTTGGGAGCTAATTCCACTGGTGGTGGTGGAGAAGGTGTTGAGAGAAGAGGCGATGGCTGATATAATAGTACTTAGAAGAGGGGAAATATATTGTTTAGGCCTACATTCCGACAAGAATTTAATGATGACAAGCCGTCGGTGAGAATCCAATGCCCCGAAAACGTTTGGCATGCGCTTCTTTGAATTTTCCCTTTGTTAGCGGAAATTATAGAAACTTTCCGAAAAGTAGGAGAAAAAAAGATTTCATCTTTCTTGTCTTCATCTTATCATCATCATGTCCCCTTTTGTTTGCCTCCACATTATATATTTTCGTTTTATTTTGAAGGCCTGTTACAATTTGATTAAATACCCCGACGTGTGATGGCCCATACAGTTTGTGGTTTAAACTTCCCTACAACTGTCGTCGTAAACTTGCCTTCAATTATTGTTTTTGCTTTGTTTTTTTGTTTGCACCATTTTTTTATTTTTCAAAGTGGAAATTAAAGAAGCCTTTTGACTAAAAAATAAAATAAAAAAGTATTTTTGAAAAGTAGAAATAAAGATAATTATCACATCGTCAATTATTTGCCTTCAATTATTGTCCTTTTTGTTCCTTTCTCACCCGACTTCATCTTGTCACGTCCTCTTTTGTTTGCCTCTAAGTTTAAATATATATGTTTTTTTAAATGCGTGTTATTATAAAGATTAAATACACCTATCATGCTTATTTTCTTATGATCTTCTATCATGTGAGTAAATTTTAATTTCAATTTTTAATAATTTTTACAAACAATGTCTTGGTATACTTTTGAGTGGGCACCTATAAACCAAAAAAAAAGATTAATTAATAAACAATGACTTCTATTAATAGGGGTGAGCATAATTGAGTAAAAATCAAAAATCAAATCGAATCAAACCCCAATTTGGTTCAATTCCTCACCCATCTGCCTCGTATCACATCTTCAAGCACTTTCTTGATAGCGTCGAATTCACTAGAAAGATTGTCCAGCTCTTTCAGTTGCTGCCACCTTGAAGAGGTTCTCTACTACCAAGTAGTGATTCCCTCCGCCATGATTTGGGAGCTAATTCCACCGGTGGTGGTGGAGAAGGTGTTGAGAGAAGAGGTGATGGCTGATACAATAATGCTTAGAAGAGGGGAAGGTTGATTTCACTGGAGGCCTACTTTCCAACAAGAATTTAATGATGACAAGCCCTTCACATGTCCAATGCCCCGAAAGTGGCATTTTTCTTTGCACCATTTTTTTCTCTTTGGAATTGAAAATTATAGAAACTTTCTGAAAAGTGGAGGAAAAAAAATCATCTATTTTTTTCTTGGCTATCCTACTTCATCTTATCATCACGTGTCTTCTTTTGTTTGCTTCACATTATATATTTTTGTTTTATTTTGAATATAATTTTGGGTCGGACACCAATATAATAAATAAAATAAATATAATTTTGGATAGATTTCTGATTCAAGTTTTACAGATATAACAATGTTCGATTTATATTCCATCCAAATCCATCCTTAAATGAGCTAATTATTAACTCATAAATAAATACGAAAATATATAATTTAATTTTTTTGAATTTTGGAGTGAAATTTGGAGCTCATTGAAGTGTACATATTTTATTTATCTCCGTGTTTAATGGTTGGTGGCAAGTGGCTAATGGTTAGCACACATTGCCTGTTAGTGAAGGCTAGACCCCCAAACACATGGGTGGGCAAAACTTAGAAGTGGGGAAATATATTATTCCAGTAGAGGCCTACTTTCCGACAAGAATTTAATGATGACAAGGCCTTGACAAGGAAATGATGGCATGTGCTTCTTTGATTTATCTTTGCACCATTTGTTTCTCTTTGGAGGCGGAATTATAGAAACTTTCTGAAAAGTAAGCGGAAAAAAAAGATTTCATCTTTTCTTTTCTTCGTCTTATCATCTTCGTGCTACTTTTGTTTGCCTCGCGTTATATGTTTTCGTTTTATTTTGAAGGCTTGTTACAAAGATTACCCTAGCTAGCTTATTTTTTTATGATCTACTATGTAAATACTTTATTTTTAATAATGTTTACGAGCAATGTTTGGGCATACTTTGTGTGGGGCCGCCTATAAACCAAAACATAGTGATAATTTAATGATGACAAAAATCAAATCGAATCAAACCCTGATTAGCAATTCGGTTCAATTCCTCACTGATCTGCCTCGTATCACATCTTCAAGCACTTTCGCGTCGAATTCACTAGAAAGATTGTCCAGCTCTTTCAGTTGCTGCTACCTTGACGAGGTTGTCTACTACCAAGGAAATGATCCCTCCGCCATGATTTGGGAGCTAATTCCGGTGGTGGTGGAGAAGGTGTTGCTAGGAGGCCTACTTTCCGACAAGAATTTAACGATGACAAGCCCTTGACAAGGAAACGATGGCATGTGCTTCTTTGATTTCTCTTTGCAGTGGAAATTATTGAAACTTTCTGAAAAGTAGGAGAAAAATTTTTTCGTCTTTTCTTGGCTACCCTACTTTATCTTATCATCATCGTGTCCTCTTCTCTTGCTTCACGCTATATATTTTTGTTTTATTTTGAAGGCCTGTTCAAAGATTAAATACCCCTACCTAGCTTATTTTTTTATGATCTCCTATGTGACGCAATATCTGGGCATACTTTGTGTGGGGCGCCGATGAACCAAAACATGGAGATTATAAACATCCACTTAATTCCACTAACAACTGCTTCTATAGTATTTATAATTTTATGAATAAAAATTATTTTTGTGTCTTTTCTTTAGAACATTTTTTTATAAGCGGGTCCCTTATAATGAGCCCCAATTTGAACCCTCAAGTCCATCTTTCCATTTCAAAGGTGAGAAAATTGAAAAAATACTCAGTGCTTTTCTAATAACTGTCATGCGCAAGAAATCAAGTTGGCTACTAGAATTTTGCCCCTGGGACTATATTATTATTACATTGGTGCTTATATTTAATTTTTAAATAATTTCTCTGCAACAATTTTTAAGATTATTTGGTGAGCTAATATCTTTAATTATGATGTGATGACTCGTAACAACTTTAAGCATGCTCCTTCCCGGACCCTCCTCCCCCCCCCCACCTCAAAAAGTTAACGCTCTCAAGTACATTATGTGTTATTATGGGTAAAAATGATATTTTCTTGGTATTAGTATAATTATTGAGAGTTTCTTTTTCTTTCCAAAGCAAAAGATAAAGTTAAATCATCAATGTGTTAGAAATATGAAAAGTTTAAGATGATGTTAACGTGGAATCTTAATCTTGTTTATTGCTCTTTGGAAAGTTACTCAAGGAAAGACGGCTGGCACAAACACGGAGCTTAATCAGATCTGATGACGAGCAATCTTGGCACTTTGTGTAAATATTTATAAACATAGGGATAGAGCTTCACTGTTTTTTTTTGTGGTGTGTGATTTTTTAATTTTTCCTGCTTGGTCTTAGTAGTTATTATGATTGTAATATATGGTAATTAGCATAGTATAATTATGAGTAAACTTAAGAGCCATTGAATGTTTTATTCAACGATTAATCGTGTGGAGCAGTGGAATAGGTCTAAGTATTTGATTCTGCTCATGATATAATGATGAGATGTATGTATTTTGCAAGTCAAATTGAAGCTTTTCCAGCGCACGTTTACGAATAAAAAACCAATTGAATTTTAATATATAAAGTTAATATGAATGATATCTAAATTTAATAAAATAATAGAATAGGATTCAATGATGATAATAGATTTTTATCACTTGTGAAATTCGATATTAATTGTAAATAATATGGGTGAGTTGAGGGATGAGTTCAAATATCTGTTATTTGCAAATCTAATCCTAATCTGACCTATTTATATTCTATTCAAAACAGTTTTAGATTTGATTAGGGTTATGAACTTTTTGGATCTATAATATATCCGAAAATATTTGGATCGAATATAGATTTGGGTGTTCCGACTCGAATCCAAACCAAATATATGACATTTTATGAATTTATATTTAAAAATATTTAAAAATTATAGTCTTTATTATTTTTAACCTGTTTTTATATTAAAATTTGTATAATTTATATTATTTTATTCAATCAGATCGGATTTGGGTGATGCGGATTTGGGTTTGATAACGTAAACAAAATAGACATAATTTCGGATTCCAATTTAGATTTTCAGATTCAAGTTTTATGATATGACAATATTCGATTCATATCCCACCCAAATCCATTCCTAAGTGAGCTAACTATTAACTCATCAAAAAACACATAGATGTATAATTTAATTTTCTTGAATTTTGGTGTGAAATTTGGAGCTCACTGAAATGCATACATTTTATTTATCTCCGTGTTTAATGGTTGGTGGCAAGTGGCTAATAATTAGCACACATTGCCCGTTAGTGAAGGCTAAACCGACGCACATGGGTGGGCGTCGTGGAAAAACGGTTATATAATGTTTTTGGGAATAAAAAATGGTGATAGAATAATGTTTAGCTTGTTCATGGTTGGCTCATCTCTCCCACGTCCCAATCTGTAGATATCAATAATTGTGGAGAAGCTGCTTCTTTCCTTATTCTTTTTTGGGATCTGGCCAAGCTCCTCATCACTCTCGGTCAAATGTTTGTCGGCAAACATGACCAAAGTGATTGAACAAGTCTTGCTATCCCCCAATTTTGTAGTAACAAAAAAGTTTTTTTTTAATTTGTATGCAAGAATTACTATATATATATATATATATATATATATCAATATAAATAATAGAATACAACAAACTAATGCTCACATAATACAACACGTCTGCTGCTACTAGTTTGGATGCAGCTGGCTACTTGTTCTTTCTTTCCAGAACATTGTCCATTAGGTTGATTGGTGAGCTGGGTCCCACCACTTCCAACTGCTTTGCTCATGCAGAAAACTACCTCTTCCAAACCAGAGTGGAACCAAATAACAAGCATGGTATCACATGTGACATCGACTTGAGCATTGTTTGAGGTAATCTTGCAAGGAAGACCTGGGTCTTTGTGATAAGTATGTTATATTTTTGTGCGTAGACATCGATGCACATTGTTGCCTTTTCTTTTAATGCCTCGTAGTGTGTATCAACCAAATTCTAATATGGGTTTGGTTCATCAAGGGACAAAACATGGTGTATGATACAAAGCATGAGATGGGTATCATATATATATTTATGAACATAGTTTTAATAAGTGTTCTGTAAAATTAATTAATAAGGTTGTGTCTATCTTGTCGGCTTGTGGAGTTTCAAGCATGCCGGAAATGGAGCTTGGATGGGCAGTGATTGAGACGTTTTGCAGCCGGTGGATTGGAGTAGGGGTTGCATAGGAAGACTAGGGGGTTATAGCTTAGTAATTGGGTGTATTAGCACTGTTGGGCCCAATAAGAATAGAGTTAGGTTAATTATGGTATTTGTTTACGTCGATTGTAGATGTTTTTCTTCGTGGGTTTTGCCTGATTATTTAAGGGGAGTTTTGTAGGTGATGATATGTCGGCTCCGTCTGATAAAAGGGTGATTGTTAGACGATGATAGTTTCGGGGTCGCCAAAGTGTAAAGGGAAAATTATTTGGTTTATCTTACATTAGTCGTGGTGATTGTTAGTGATTTGTATATAGGCTAATGGGAAAGTTTTATTCTTTAAGCTCACTTTTGGATTAATAGAGGCCCATAAAACCTGTTTGAAGTCCCATTTGGGGTCCCGTAGGGCCCAACATTAGTATCAGAGCCAAGTTGGCTTTAGTGGTTCCTTACACCGATTGTAGATGTTTTCCTTCATGGGTTCCACTTTAGTGTTTGCCTTCGCCGATTGTGGATATTTTCCGTTATTTGTTTCGCCTGATTATTTAAAGGGAGTTTGATATGTGATGATATATCAGTTTCGTTTAATGAATGGGAGATAATCAGAGATAACCAAACGATGATAGTTTCGTAGTCGTCCGATATGTGAAGGGGAGATTATTGGATTTGTCCCACATCGATCGTGGATAGTGTTAGTGGCTTTTATATAGGCTAATGGGAAAATTTTATTCTTTGAGCTAGCTTTTGGATTAAGAGAGACCCATAAAACCTACTTCAAGTCCTTTTTAGGGGCCCATTGGAGCCTAACAGTGGTATCAGAGCCTGGTTCATTGTCCGCTTGTGGAGGTTTGTGGAGAGGATTGAACTTCTTGTTTGCTTTTGAGAAGATGGCTGAGAAGAGTAAAACCAAATTTTTACTTCCTAAATTTGATAGAGGCAATGAAAATTCATACCATATTGGCAAAAGATGATTGAATTTTCATACCATGTCCGCTCCTAAATTTGATATGAGGTAATGAAAATTCATACCATATTGGTGAAAGATGATTGAATTTTCATACCATGTCCGCTTGTGGAGGTTCGTGAAGAGGATTGAACTTCTTGTTTGCTTTTGACAAGATGGCTGAGAAGAGTAAAACCAAATTTCTACTACCGAAATTTGATAGAGGTAATGAAAATTCATACCATATTGGTGAAAAATAGTTGAATTTTCATACCATATTGGCGAAAGATGGTTGCGTTTTTGCTCTTAAAGGTGCTTTTGACAAGATGGCAGAGAAGAGTACAACCAAATTTCTACTTCTTAAATTTGACAAGAATTTGAGAAGAGTACAACCAAATTTTGACTTCCTAAATTTGATAGAGGTAATTTTCCTATGTGAAAAGTGAAGATTCATGCCATATTGATGAAAAATGGTTGTGATGTTGCTCTTAAAGGCAAGGCTCAAAAGCCTGAAGGTATGACAGATGCACAATTTACTAAAAAAGATGAGATTGCTAAGGCTAAGGCTGATATTTTATTGGCTTTGGATGATAAGGTGTTATTCAATGTGCATATGGTTGATACAATGATAAAGGCTTTATGGGATAGGCTTCACAGAATATATGAAGATAAGTCCTTAGTAAGTAAGATTTTTTTATGGAGGAAATTATATAATTTGAATATGAACGATGAGACTTCTATTCATGAACACTTAAATGTGTTTAATAGCTCGGTGAATGACCTGTTGCGAACATGTGCAAAGGTTGATGAGGAAGAACAAGCTACCTTACTTCTCCATTTAATGCCAGACTCGTGGGATAATTTAATTTTGAGTTTGAGCCATGTTTCTAAACTTGACTTAAACTCTATTACAACATCACTCTTGTCAGAGGAGCTAAGAAGAAAGTCAGCAATATCAACTTCATTTTCAAGGGAGCAAGCCTTCGTTTCTAAGGAGAGCAAGAGTGGGTTCAAGTGGACAAATAATGGAAGAAAGGTGGTAAGTTACTTTTATTGTAACCAGGTTGGTCAAATAAAAAGGTATTGCAGAAAATTGACATGGGATATGCAACATGACAAGGAGAAGGACCAAGAACAACAAAGTAAAGATGTCAATTCTATTTGTTATGGAAATGACTTGGAAGTTATTACTTCTTGTAATGATGGGTGCTTTCCTAAGAAAGATAATTCAAGTTGGATTGTGGATTCTTGAGCTTCCTTTCATGCAACATCACGTAGAGAGCTCTTTACTACCTATAAATCAAAAAATTTGGGAATGGTAAAGATGGAAAATGGTGACACGTCACATGTTGTTGGCATGGGAAATGTGCATATGGTGACTAGTTTGGGTCACAAATTATTTTTGAAGAATGTGGGAATATTCCAAGCTTGAGGGAAAATATATTGTCTTTGGGCAAATTGGATGATATTGGCCATAGTTCTCAATTTGCTAGAGGAGTATGGAAATTATCCAAGGGAGCACTTATCATAGCAAAAGGGGAAAAATGTGGCAGCTTGTATAAGACATTAGTTCGATATGTTAAGAGTGGAAGTACTCTTGATGGGTCTACTAAGCAAGTATGGCATCGACGGGTTAGTTATGTCGAGGTAGAAATGGAATTCTGTAATAAGATTCTTGGTAATGATTATACTCATGATAGAAGAAAGGTTGATGTCAACATGGAAGATGAAGATGAGACATTTTTTGAAACCAAAGTAGATGGGTTAGTAAAGATGTTTGAAGAGAAGAAGATCCTAAATTACAAAAAGCAAGCTCGTAATTCTTTTTCTAAGAGGGTGGGGGAGATGTGTTAGAAGTTCCAGGGGAGATAGAGAGCTTTTCACATGGGTCAAAATGGGGAAATTGTATGAGTTGTATGTGTTTTTTTCATGTGATGATGACTAAAACCAACATTAGTGTGTTTCGTATGATTCGGGAGGGAGAATTGTTGAAGTCCCTCATCATACGATGAATGTGAGAGACATGTAACTACATGGGGAATCGTAAAGACATGGAGTTACTATAAGAGGTATGAGGAATTTGAATAGAATTATGGAAGATGAGGAGTATTTAGTGTTTGAGTTTTTGTATCTTCGAGGTTGCTGCATCTTGAGTATGTATTATATATATATATATATATATATATATATATATATATATATAGTATTTGTATTGTGAGGAAAGGAGGAGATATATAACTGAGTTGAAGGGAGTACACTATTGAGGGTGTCGTTTTAATTGTGAATTGTGAGTTTTCCAATTTGATGTGTATTCTAGTTAAAGATTGTCGTCATTCCAAATTGGAGAGTGTTCCAGTTAGAGATTATAAGTTGTTTCCATTTGGAGAGTATGTGAGAATTTTTGAATTGGAGTAATTTGTGTATTTATTATTGGTAATAGTGGATGGTTTGTAGTTACCCTTATATTTTAAGGTTCCACATTAAATTATTGTGTATTTATTAACTCTTATTTCTTGTCAAATCATATGAAGAAATTTTGTAATTTTTGTGTTAAAATCTCAACAAGTGGTATAAAAGCCAGGTTGGCTTTGGTGTTTGCCTACGCTAATTGTGGATGTTTTCCTTCATAGGTTTCGCCTATTTATTTAAGGGGAGTTTGTCAAGTGATGATATATCGATTTCGTGTAATGAAAGAGCAATTACGAGAGATTATCAAACGATGACAGTTTTGGGGTCGCCCGATGTGTGAAGGGAGATTGTTCGGTTTGTCTCACATCGGTCGTGGATAATGTTGGTGGCTTTTATATAGGCTAATGGGAAAGCCAAAGGAAGGGCATATTTTTTTATGTTATCTACTACATTAGTAAGACATTGAATGATACACAACACAATTATACTACAACTGAAAAAGAATTGTTAGCAGTAGTGCATGTTGTTGATAAGTTTAGATCATATTTGCTACGTTCAAAGGTTATTGTATATATTGATCATGTTGCTCTAAAATACCTTTTGTCTAAGAAGGATTCCAAATCTAGGCTAATCCGTTCGGTTCTTTTATTGTAGGAATTTGATGTCGAGATTAAGGATAAGAAAGGAAGCGAAAATATTGTAGCGACCACCTTTCTCGGTTGAGCAAAACACACAACATTAAGGATGATCCACCCGTGAATGAGGTTTTCCCTGATGAAAATATTTTTGGCCATTGCAAGTGGTGTTGTCTCATGGTTTGCTGATTTAGCAAATTACTTGGTGAGTGGGACGATGCCACCGGACTTGAACTTTCAACAAAAGAAATGATTTCTTCATGAGGCTAAATCATATTTTTGGGATGACTTTCTTCTCTTCAAGCAATGTACTGATGGGATCATAAGAAGATGTGTACCAGAAGATGAAATGGAGTCCATACTTCATCATTGTCACTCAACAGATTATGGCAGGCACTTTGGAAGTAATAGGACAACGATAAAAGTTCTCCAGTCGGGATTATTTTTGCCTACACTATTTAAAGATGCAAGACATTTTATTGAGAAATGTGATCGCTTTCAAAGGGCTGAAAACCTATCAAGGAAAAATGAAATGCCTCTCAACTCTATTTTTGAAGTGGAATTATTTGATGTATGGGGTATAGATTTTATGTGTCCTTTTCCTCCATCAAATTCTAACATTTATATTCTTTTAGCCTTCGATTATGTTTCTAAATGGGTTGAAGCGGTAGCTCTACCTTCGAATGATGCCCAGGCAGTGGTTAAGTTTTTAGAGAAGAATATCTTTACTAGATTTGGTACACCTCAGGCAATTATTAGTGATGGAGGGTCTCACTTTTGCAACAGGCAATTTGAAGCTTTATTAGTTAAGTATGGAGTAAAACATAAAGTTGTCACCGCTTACCATCCACAAACTAACGGTCAGGCTGAAGTATCCAATCGAGAGATTCTTAAAATTCTAGGAAAGGAGTAAAAGGTAATATAAATGATTGGTCTATTCCATTAGAAGATGCTCTATGGGCTTATAGAACAGCTTTCAAGACCCTAATTGGCATGCCCCCTTATCGATTAGTGTTTGAAAAGGCTTGTCATCTTCCCTTACAATTAGAGCATAAAGCTTTTTAGGGCCATTACGGAATTAAATTTTGACTTGGAAGCATGTGGAAAAATGAGAATACAACAACTTATTGAATTAGAAGAAATTAGGAAATCTTGTTATGAAAATGCCAAGATCTATAAGGAAAACTCCAAAGCATGGCATGATCAAAGAATTACTTCTAACCCATTTTCTCCCTGGACAAAAGGTATTGTTACATGACTCAAGGTTAAAAATTTTGAAAGGAAAATTGCAATCAAGATGGTCTAGTCCTTACATAGTGCAAACAGTTTTTCCACATGGTGTAATTAAAATTAAGACTGAACAAAGGAGCAACTTTAGAAGTCCTCCATCACAATAAATAAAGAATGAGAAACCGGCATTTGGCTGTAGATGCTAAACCAAGTGCTTCTTCGGAAACAACCATGGTTCAATGATAGATACATGTGAATTAGTCTCACCTTTCTTAGGAAAACTTGAATAATTGATATGAGGGAAGAACTGAATAAATGATTGTACTCGAGAGTTGGTTCTCTATCGCATATTATTTTCACTATCCTTTAGTTTAGATGATTTCAATGAATGTTTTGCAATAGGAAAAATCCTTTAATCATAAGAATTTGCATGACGGCTCTGATTGTTTTAGGTTTGTCCTAGCTTAGTTTCTTATTTCAAAACAAAAATAAAAAAAATGAATAAATTAGAGCAATGACTACTTTGCTGAGTAACCAGGCCTTTATAACTCAATAATTATGGGGGTTTGTGTCAAAAGGTAAAACTAGTTATCTCTGTTTGCATAATAGCACTTGTTGACAGCCGGGCTTTGTAACTCAGTAATTATGGGGTTCGCGTCAACAGGTAAAGCTGACTACTTTTTAAAAAATAGAGCAATGACTACTTTGCTGAGTAACCGAGCATTTGTAACTTAGTAATTATGGGGTTCGCGTCTACCAGGTAAAACTAGTTATCTCTGTTTGCATAATGGCACTTTGCTGAGTAATCGGGCCTTCGTAACTTAGTAATTATGGGGTCGTGTCAAAAGGTAGAGCTGGCTACTCTAAAAACCAAAAATAAATACTTACATTAGTGGAGATGAGGGCGATTGGAAAACATAAGCCAGAGTATTATTTTCTTGCTGCAAATGAGAAGGGTAAGCAAAAAGATTATCTTACACACACACACAGAGCCTTCTTTGGGTGATTGATGAAAGGGAATTTTTGATTTGATTGATATCTTTTTGCTGCTAGATAGTTTGATTAAGAATCATATGAGAATATAATGGGGGCTAAGTATTTTTGTGTAGTAAAATTTTTTTTATGATATTTTGCTCGGAACACGTAAAAGTTTAAGTTTGGGGGTGTGTTAAGTATTTAAAGTATACAATATTTACCCTTGTTTTTAATGTGATTTTGTAAATCTCATGTATAAATATTATTAATTAGGTGATATTTTACTGATTTTTTAGTTAATTAATATTTTATTTGATTTGTTTAATTTTGGAGTTTAATGTAGAAAAAAATGGAAAACAAAGAAGCTTAGGAATTGTTGGTCATGGCATTGGGCCCCACCTATTGATGACTACAATTTATGGTGTTGACAAAGATCGAATAGGATAGATGTACATAGATTTGGTTGCATTTGAGATAGTCAAGGAATTAGAAATTTGAATGGACATCATAATCAATTAGACTACATCGAGTTGTGGAATCCTTCCTCAAATTCTTGTATCTCCTGGGCATCTCATCTTCTATATAAAGGGGTGGTCATTTGTTGTTTGAGAAGGGAAATTCTTGGCTTAGAAGTAATTCTAGTTTTTGTAATTCTTTTCCTTTTATAATGAGAAGTAGTTTTTTCTTTATAATATTTTTTATTTTTATTATGGAGTAATCCTTTATTTCGTTCTAGAGACGAATGGAACTTAACATGATTTAATTGAATTCATTTCAACCTCTTACTCCTTTATTCAGTTGGATTGCTTGAATTATCATGTTCTTAATGCTAGGAGTAGACTGATCACCTATTACTTAGATCATGAGGGTTTAATTAGATTTTGGGAGAAATCAATTAGATTAGTTAGTGATAATTCACCATACGACAAGTCTTTTTGCCTGTTTGTTGTTGTGGGCTGGAGATATATAACATTATATGCGATTGTAAGGCAAACCTTAATGCGCTATTTTGTTGATTAATCAATTATCACCGGGAGATAGAAATTGAGGTAAAATAATAGATGCATGAAGGAGCGGAGCCACCATGTCATATGATTCTCATATAATCGGCAATTTGAGAGAATAAAAGATAAGATTAAGATGTGATAAATATTAAAATTATGTTAAGGGAAATTCGACTCTAGAACGAGTTTTATCATTATAACTTTTTCTTTAATTTAAAGTTATTACTTAGATTTAGTTAAGTCGGGTGTTTTGTTTTGTTTTTTTTAATTTCATTTTCTGTAATTAATTTAAGGAAATTTATTTCTCTGTGGGACGATACTCGAATTCATCCTTATATTACTTGTTTCAATCATGTATACTTGTATGTTATTGAGTTAATTAAACAGAGAGCCCAGATTTGATGGAAAAAATCCTCCACTACCGGGGCCAGGTTCCGACCACAGCTGCCCGGGCGGGGAGGGGGGGAGCGGCATAGGGGATGGTATCACTGGCGACTGCTTACCACCATCATCGGCCTCGCCCACCGCTGCGACCACGACCCCCACTGCTTCATCATCCCGGCCTCGGCGGCGTGGACCAGCGCGCCGACCTTCGTCGCCCTCTTCCAGATGGCCGAGGCGGACATGCCTTGCTCTGCCTCTCCCCTGGCCGCCGCTGCTGCGTCCGGGAAGTTGAGGTGCACGGATGGTCTGAGGAGGATGAGCAGCGCCGTGTCGTAGGTGTGGGTGAGCGGCGACTGCAGTCGAGTAGGAATCGAGCGAGGTAAAGGAGGGCGGGAGAGGTGGTGTCTGCTGAGGGGAGGGGGAGCGGGGTATAGGAGGGAGGAGGCGGCCACCACGGATGCCCCCGCCACCCCTCCCAGCTCACCCTCGACCCCACCGGTCCCGTCGCAGTCACCACCCCTCCCCGCTCTACGTCGACCCAGCCGTGGCAACGGTGCAGCCATCTACCACTTCACCAAGTTCCTCGAGTCCCGCCTAGGGATGCAAACAAGCCAAACCTGCTCACAGGCATTTTACGTTTAGCTCGATTCGGCTTAAACTCGTATTCATTAATTTTGTGCTCGAAAAATACTCGGTTCAATATTGATAGCTCGTTAAACAATAAACAGAGCTTGAGCTAAGGAGTGTTCGGCTCGGTTTGGCTCAAAACTCGAGCTCGATGTATTCAAACTCGAAAAAATACCTGGCTCGTCAATACTATTGAGGTCACATTGAACTTATATAGTGTTCGAAAGAAAATTTTAATCTTGTATAAGTCGAGCACAAGCTAAGCACAAACATTCGCTTGGCTAGAGCTCGGCTCAAAAACATAGCGAGCCAAACACGAGCTAAGCCCAAACACCATGAATTTTGGATGAGCTCAGGCTTGATCTATAATACATCAAAGCTCGTCAAGCCCTCAAACATGCTTGTCCAAAATTACGTCGAATTCAAAAACATCCTTGCTTGGCTCAACTGGGCTCGTTTACGCCCCTAGTCCTGCTGCATCACCCCGTTGCCCACTGGGAGGAGGTAGCCGCTGCTGTTGCCGCCCACTGCCCTACCGCCATGCCCAAGACCCTGTCCAGTGCCGCCACAAGATAGAGAAGCTCTGCAAGTGCTACCATGCAGAGAAGCATCACCCAGCCTCCACCGCCTCCGCCCGTTCCACCTCCCCCTCTGCCTATTCCCCCTCCCCTCCCCTCCCCCTCCCCATCCCCATCCCCATCCCCATCCCCCTCCCCCCTCGTCACCATCTCCCCCCCTCCCCCCCACTCCGACTCCGACTCCTCCTCATGTCGAACAGCGTTTGCGGTGCGGCGGCTACGGGGGGATCGGCTGTGGGGCCGTTTTTTTTTTTTTTTTTTGCTGCGCGGTTGGATCTGGTTGTCGCCGGCCATGTCTGTTCGCTGCCTGGCCCTGCGGCTAGATTTGGCCATGGCTGGATATGGTCTGGGGCAACCAGACATGGCCTTCTACGGCCGGCACGCCGATTGGCAGCCCTCGGCATCATTGCCCTATCAATAAATCTGGGCCATCCTTCTAATCGGACGGCCAAGATCAAAGTTTATTTTTATTTTTGAAATCAATAGATTTGGGCTATCCTTGTATTCAGATGGTCCAGATGAAAGTTTGAGGCAAGAAATTTTCTGCCCCTAGCACAAAATAATACATCATATATGTATTGGGAGAGCCAGAGGTAAAAATTTATGCAACGAGTTATAATCCATACTATTAGGGGTGGACATGGACGTCCGAATGTCCGTGTCCGACCGACGTCCGAAGCATGTCTGACCGAATTTGACTGACCGAATTTTACCGAATCAAAAACAAACCAAACACGGGCAGAATGTCCCATATTTTATATCAATAAAATAATGCCTTTAACATTTTTAATGCTAATATTATATTTTATGAAAATTATAAAACATAATATACAATAAAATTGATATTTAATGCCTAAAATAACCAAAAATGACATACATAAAAAAAGGATAAAACCACTCTTACATTTTGGAATTTAGAATAATATATTCGCATTAATATTCATATCAAACCACTTTCAAAATAAGTCAAATAAGAAGTCCTCAAGGAAGAAACCATCAAATAAAATCACACAAACATAGTAATTCCAAACCAGCTAGTAAATTCCCACAAACATAGTAATTCCAAACCAGATGCCATTTTCATCTTTTTGATGATGAACCATCCATAGATTCTCTTTTTAGCAATCAATTTTTTCTTATTTTTTCTACCTCCACTTTGCTCATTTACATTTAGTAAAGAATTTGTATGATCCATCTGAAAAAAATATAACAATTTGCATTTAGTACCTATTCCTTCCAAGATGCAAGCTTCCTTCACCAAACAATTGCACAAATTTTTATAATTCAAACGCTACACAATTTCATCAATATAAAATTTTTTGCATTATATCTAATTATAAATAATCATTAACTTAATAATTATTAACCTTATAAGTATTTCAAAAATATAAAATAATCAACATTACTCATGGCGTCATCAAAATAATCAAGTATTACTCTTGTTGATTCAAAACAGAGGAGAAATCTTATACTGACGGCGGCAAAGAGCAGCGGTCCAGTGGAGGCAGCGGGCTGTCCGGTGGAGGCAGGCGACCGAGGTAGGGCAGTGGAGGCAGGCAGCGACGGAGTTGAGGCGGCGGCAGAGGGTGGGGTAGGGCGGCGACAGGAGGAAAGGGGAGGGCGGGGGAGGGCAGCGGAGGTTGGAGGAGGGTGGAGGAGGGCGGCGGAGGTCAAGGGAGGGCGGCGAGAATTGGAAGGGGGAGGGCAGCGGAGGGCGAGGGAGGGTGGCAGCGGCGACGGATTATGTTGGTAAGTAGGGTTAGGGTTAATAATTAGGGTATAATTTCGAACTGTCCACGGATGTTGTCCGGGCCCGACGGACAAGTTGGACATTAATTCGGTCGGACAAATTTTGTCTGATAAAATTTTGAACAGATGCAGACAATAATTTGTCCGACGTCCGTCCGATCATAACTTATCCGACGTCCGTCCGACCGATGCCCACCCCTAGATACTGTTGGTATAATCTAAAGGCGTAAAGTAAACGGAGCCCACGTATCTTCCACATCGCCCCCCCTCCCCCATTACATTCGTCCACCTTCCACCCCACCACGCAAAGACAGCCGCACGGCCTCAGATTACCGATTCGACATCGCCGCCAAGCCCCCCCTCCCCCCCATCCCGCCGGAGACTTGTCTCTGCAGATTGGACACCGCCGCCAACCTTCCCGCCAGAGACTTGTCGTTGCTGATTCGACACCGCCGCCAAGTCCCCCAAAGGCCGAGGAGATCGCAAAGGCGGCGCCTATATCGGTTTTCCGGCGGCCGGAGGTGAGGAGCATCCCAAGATGCGTCGGCAATGGCGAGAAGTCAAAGATTGCATGGGAGAACAACTTGGAGAAGATGAAGGCCGCCTCCCAAGGTTCAATTTTTGTTTGGGTTGATTTTTCTGTTCTTATGGGATGGATTTTTTGTTTGGGGGTTGATTTAATTTTATTTTTGTGTTATTCGGCTAGAATCCAACAAGAAATCGATGACAATTCAGGTGATTTTTTTAAAAAATTCTTTGTTGATCTTATTGGTGTTTAGGTGTGGATTCCTTTGGTTATGTGTTGGATCGTGCGGTAGTTGTGTAAAATTTTAGATTCTACTGTAAAATTTTAGATTCTGCGTGCCTTTGATGGGCATTTTTGTGTTGTTTTTACTCTGTTCTAGCTTGGTGGGTCTTCGCATTTACGGCCATTGTTTGTGTGGCTTTTACTCTCTTCTGGCTTCTGGGTGGCGTGGGTCCTTGCTTTTTTGAAGGAGTTCTTGATGGATTTGTGGCTGTTTGTCCGTCTTGTCTATTGCGTTGCATGTTATTCACGTTGGTGGTTGTCTGTGTTTCATGTTTATGGTAAAGATTCCTTCTCTATTGTGGTTTTGATTAATTCTTTTCCTATGGGGTACTATGCTTGTGATGGATTCAATATGTTTCTTTTTATTCTTTTTGGCCCTGATGTGGTTTTGTTTTGGTTTGATGTGTAATGCAGTATGTGATAGACTGTTGTGCTTAGTGTGGGAAGATCCGATCTTTCTAGTGAGTCATTATTCGAGCATTTGATAAGAATTGATTACCTGCTGAATGTAACCATTTTCTTCATTTTTTTGGTTTTTTTTATTTTGGGGGTCGGGGACTTTTTAGAGTTTTTAATATCATGTAATGTATGGTTGTGGTGTAGTTATTGCTTGTCTTTAATGTCAAAAGATTGGTCTGTAATTATTCTTGCTCATATTAGATCTGAGTTGTGAGTTGGTTCTTGAATGATCTCTGCTCGAGCATGGCGCTACACGGCATCAAGGAAACCTCAAGTTGGTTCGAAGGCAGTTGCATGACCGGCAGCTGTGGACGAACAGTGCCGAGCATGGGTGGAGCGAGGTCGGGACAATGACCGAGCGTGCCTGTGTGAGATGTGCCGGGCCTGTGCGTGATTTGGGTCGAGATGTGTCGAGACCCATGGTCGGGCCGTGATCGAGTGGCGCAGCGAAGTCTGGTGGCAGCCTGGAGCGAGCAGCGTACCGAGCGGGTTCGGTGCGTGCGCGCTGCAGCGTGCCGAGAGTTGGGTCGCTCCAACTAGCGGCATTGGCGAGCAGCGTGTGCGGTGCATCATCCAGTGCGCGAGCGGGTGAGCACTAGCGAACGCGAACGCGAGTGCAGTGCGGTCTGTGCGCGCAAGCGTGCGGGCGTGTGCGCGATGGGCGAGCGTGGGCGCGACCAGGAGCGAGCGATGCGTGCAGAGGTTGATTGCACGAGCGAGCCGACAGGAGTACCGGTATTCAGACATGGTAGCGAGCCAGGCGGGTCGGTGGACTATGTAGCGGTACTTGGGTGCGCACAAGGGGCTAGGACTTGGCATGAGGAGGCTGATCGGAACTTGGCTCAGGGGTCGAACCAGGATGGTGCGACAGGGAGCAGCATGTTCATCTACACGGTGGATTGCATGTTTATCTGCATGGTGGACGCCAGAATTGCAGATAAGGCTGGAAGAAGATATGGCGAATATATGATCTTCTCCAGGACCAATAGGAGGCCGACGGTGACTCATTGGTGATAAGGTTCAACACAGCCTTGGAGATAAACTCAAGCGAACCTGGACGTGAAGCTGGGATTGTGGAAGATCCCAGATGGATATGGGCTTATCCAGTAGCAGCAACTAACTCGCGTATTTAAGGATGACGTCTCAAAGAATACAAGGACGGCACAAGTAGACGATTGTGGATTCAGTCGTGAATTCCAGAAGTACGTGAGTTCTTGGTGGAGGAGAACAACTTGATCGGGCAAGGAGATTCCAGGTGCTGCTGCAGCCTGTTCGTGGATTTCGGATAGGAGCATCTGGTAGACGACCGCAGGTGGTTGTGGTTGTGCGTCTGCCTTTAGGATCAGGTGCGTGTCTGGTTTTGTAGCAATCCCTGTTTTGCATATCGATCGGTGCATGTAATTTTAGGTTGATCAGGGGATCGACCTAGGGGTTGTGAGTTGGTCTCTTGTAGGAGGTGAGGGCTAGGTCGTGGGGTTGCATGTCCACGACCAGCAGGTAGTCAAGGCGTGTGATTACTTGCAATATCCTTTGTTTACGGTGTTGAAATAAAGGTTGGGTGGATTCTCGTAATTAGTAGTGTGATTGTCGAATTTGGTAACCAGGCGCTGGGCTGTAGATTCCGAGTCCAGGGCGTGTCGGAAGTGGGTGACCGATACTTGGGGCGAACATACTACGGGTAACTTGGTGCGTGTGTCGCAGTGTGCCGCTGCATTACGCTGGGACTTGACGATCGGTACCGGTAGCAACACAAGTAGCGCTGTGGGCAGTTCGGTGCGTGGTGCTAGCCGGGAGTACGAGCCTTCACGAGCGCGCCAACCTTCATCGTGCCGCTACAAACAGCGGTATCCGCGCTGCGTGTAGAAGTAGGCTGGTGTTCCCAGGAGGGGAATACGCCGCACGGGCAGGGTTTTAGGTCGAAAAATTTTGGGCCATAAACAACCCCGTGACACATGGACTGACTACACAGCCGGCCAAATGATCCACTTTATCCACTCAAGAGCAGGTCTAATTTTTTCAGCTGAAGAACGCATTGTTCATTTTCCGTCTCGGTTTTGGTTGGAAACTTCTATTTTGCACCTGCAGTGGCAAATATTGTGCCTCTTTGAATGTAACTCCTCGATTTAGAAGTTAGAACAGGAAAATAACAAAATGTAATTGTAGGTGTAATTTTCAATATTTTACTTCAATGCAATATCATCTTCTTCAATAAATGAAAAACTTGAACAGGAGAGGACTGCAACCAAATAAAAAAACAATTCAACATTTATGTGACAGAAGTATCAAGTCAAGTTGCAATACACTATATCCATATCTTCAAATACACAGCTCCTCTAGGTCGCAAGTATGTGAAATTCACTCTATAAGTTATTCATACCTCACAAGTACAAAGCTGACAATAAGAACGCCAGACTAAACGACATCAGCAGTACACAGCTCCTTGTCGTTTTTTTACTTTTTTCTGTCTTCCCCTCATCAGTTTTATTGTCCTTGTCCTTTTTCTTCTTCTCCTTGTCCTTCTTGTCTTTCTCTTCATCTTCTTTGTCATTCGTCATCTCTTTATCATTCATTTTATCCTTCTCATTTACATCAGATTCAACGTCTTCGTCTTTCTTCTTCTTCTTAGCCTTCTTCTTTGTCCTCTTCATATTCAACATCTTCGTCTTCCTCATCATCCTTATTCTCTTTCTCCTTCCCGATCTTAACATCTTTTCCTTGGTCTTCATCTCAATATGTACCTCCTTGTCTGCTCTACCTACCGTGAGTACTGGAGTTTCCATCTATTTGTAACTGGCCAAATTGTCTGTTCCAACAAAGCATTATGTTGTTTAGGTACCCAAATTCATAATACACTTAATGAAAATCTCATCAAATATAAATCAATGATTGCAACCAGCAGCTCGCTTTTGTTTCTTCCTATAGCATAAAAAATCAAGAAACATGATGACTTAGCTTCATTCAAGATCAAGTGCTCGACTAGATATGCAATGTGTAATTAAGCCGTTCCAAAAGAATCACATAATTTTGAACAATTAAGCATATGGGAGAAGGACATAACAAAAATGTTATTCTTTTATTAGCCCATAACATGATGCCACGTTGTTGAATTCCTGCCAAGCAATGTGGTTGTTCCTGCTACAAATCGGGGTGAGAATGAGAGGATTATCGGAAATACATCATCAGACAAAGTGCCTTCATCGACAATATGTGTATCTCAACATCAAGGCAGGTAAAATGCCTTCATCAGATTGTGGCAAATCCCATATTTTACTGTTTCGGATCATTTCCCATTGTTCTCTTGTCGGTCGTCTATCTCTGACGGCACTCGCCACTATTTTCAAGACCAAAGGCAGACCACCACGTTTTCCCACAATTTCTCTGCCAATATCCATTAAAGGTTCAGTACTCTTCCTCCATCCCCTGCTCAACAACTACCTTCATAAAAATTAACAAGCATTCATTTTTATTTAGGCCCTTCAATTCATGTGTGTAAGCACTTCTAATCTCAGCTACGACTCCTGTATTTCAGGTGGTGATAACTATTCTACTACCCTTTGCCCCTTGGTTTAGAATCTCCTTCAATGGCTCCCATTCCAGATAGTGCAATTTCCAAACGTCATCCATAATCAAAAGGTATTTTCTATCTTTTGTCATTTCTCCGAGTTGTTCCCGCCGTGATGGCTTAACACTTTTGCCCCAACTCTCAATCATACTTTTCATAATGACTTCCCTATTGAAAACCTCACCAACACACACCCACATACACTTACCACCAAAGTGTTCTTTCACTCTTTGATCATTGTATATAGATTTAGCTAGAGTTGTTTTCTCCAACCAACCCATACCCAATATGAATATGGTAGCGACCTTATCTGATCTTCTTCCACAAGTCATGAAGCCTTCTTCGCTCATAAGTTTAGAGACCAAGGTTTCCTTATCTTCATCTCGACCAATCACACTAGTTTTATCTACCCAAGAATCGGTTATTCTCTCGTCCTTCATTCTTCTTACACAGGTATCATCACTAAACCGATACCTTTCCTTTTCTGTTGCTATTTGTTCCAACCGACTTTTAATTTCATCAACTCTTTTTCGGTATTTAAGGTGCCAAAATGGATGCTTTATAAGAGAGGTCAAATTAGAACACGAGGAATTTCTTACTTGATGATCTCCAAAGCATATTATCCACTCCTCTGGCAGGTCATCGAGGTCGTACGCTACGCGCTTGAGCTTTTGCTGCCAGCCCCTCACGGATTCGTCACTGATCTGCCTCGACTCGGTATCTTGAAGCACGTTCTTGATAGCGTCGAATTCACCGGAAAGATTGTCCAGCTCTTTCGTGAGAGAAGAGGTGATGGCTGATGCAATAATGCTTAGAAGATGGGAAATATATTGTTTAGGTTGATTCAACTAGAGGCCTACTTTCCGACAAGAATTTAATGATGACAAGCCCTTGGTGAGATTCCAATGGCCCGAAAACGTTTCGCATATGCTTTTTTTATTTTTCTTTGCACCATTTTTTTCTGTTTGGAAGTGGAAATTATAAAACCTTTCTGAAAAATAGGAGAAAAAAAAAGATTTTATCTCTTCTTTTCTTCGTCTTATCATTTGGCTCCTCGCTATATATTTTCGTTTTATTTTGAAGGCCTGTTACAAAAATTAAATACCCTTAGCATGTGATGGCCCATAACAGTCTCAAAGCACTCTCTCCCGGGCCCCTCCCCCTAAAAGTCAATATTCTCATGTACGTTATACGTTATTACGGGGTAAAAATAATATTTCATTAGTCTATTTGTTGAAAGTTTCTTCTGTTTTTTCCGACGCAAAAGATAATATTAAATCAGTGTTGTGTTAGAAATAAGAAAAGTATAAGATGATGGTTATGTGGAATCTTGATCTTGTTTATTCCCCAAATTTTTAAACTATGCGGAAGATAACTCCAACTTTAAATTGCATGGCCAAATCATACAATTTTAAATTTAACTTAATAGAAGGTTTAATTTAGGGTTTGCTATTTAATATTTAAATATTGGACTCTAAGATCATTACTAATTATAGAGAATTTTAATTTTCAAAGCATACTCAAATATGTTGGAACTGGTGAAGCATGATACCAACACTTTCAAGCTTCAACTCCTCAAAAGTATTAAATCTTTGACTTATTAGCTCAATGATTGAGACTAACAATCAAAATGGGGCCACTATCTTAGAATTTGTTACTGGTTTATACCTGTCGCCATCTTATATCCCGTAAATCTTAGTTATTAATAAAAAATGATATATTAAGGAGAAAATAAAAATATTATCTAAATATTAAGTTATAGATATCTGTTCCGGCGCGGGATCGTCCGCCCCCCCGAATCGGTTCTTGTGTGATTCGGGTTGAAATGTTCGGTGGGACCGAGGCGCCATTGCCGCACAAAGAGATAGTGCGATGAAAATAGAAAATATTACAAATAGTAAAATAACACGCAGGAAATTTTTTACCTGGTTCCTTAGGGTTCAATTTGAATCCCTAAGTCAGTCCACGGTGAGATTAGTACTCACAATCAACTATTTCTCCTTTGATTTTTACAAGTTACACAAAACAGTGAATTTTTGCTGCCTTTAGATAAATTTGCCTTGATCAGTCTGGAAAGCCTTCAAATTTTTTCTAGAGTGTTGATATGCTGAACCAGGTCGTTCAGGGTTGGTTCAAACCAAACAAATGCTCGATCGGACCGGATGGCGTACGTCGGCTTCCTTTCTTTTTGCGTGCGCCAGTCTACGGGTGGTGTATTGTACACCAGCTCCAATTCGGGTCGCGGGTGGTCATGGTCTAGATCCGGTCACGGGTATGCGGGTAAATGGCTGGTCACGGATCTGCCAAATTTTGTGGACGCAGCCGAAGAAAAGGGGCACGACAGACCCGGCTACGGCATGACGCGGTGGCGCTTTTGGGGCTCCGGCAGCGAATTTCTAGCAGCTGAATGGTGGCGGAGTTCACCCAAAACTGTAGATCTCAGAATGGTGAAGGTCTTGGCGGTGGTCCGACAGTCAGCGGCGGCTCCGGTCGGTTGGTCGGATGCCGGAAAGCTAGACACTTTTGTGCACTTTTGTGCTATGCTGCTCCGATCGGTCACTTCTCAATTTTTTTCCGGCGACCTCAGCGATGAACTTTGGCGGCTCTCGGCTTGGGCTTGTAGATCACTTCTCCACCTTCACTTGATCGCAACGGAAGGTATGGGAACGACCGGCGCCGATCGAAAAACCGCCGCAAAATCAGTTCTCTGCGACTGTTTCCGCTCTGTTTCTATCTTTTTCCTCTGGTCGGATGGGTCTCTTCTTGGCTTTTCTCCGGCAGTTTTGAAACCGTATGACCCATTCTCATGTAACATGCAGGAAATCATCCACGTTAACAAACAAACACCAATCCTAGGAATTATTCACATTACCGGATAAACATAAATATTTTTCGGATAAATATGTACAAACATTAGCCCCCTTGCCGATTTTTCGCAAACTTGGAAAGAAGAATCGGCAAAAAATATAGTTTGCTTTTTTTCTTTCTTTTTTTTCTTTTTCTTTTTTTTTGTATTTAATAATTTTTTTCGTTTTTTTTTTTTTTTTTGTGAAACATATTTTTTTGCTCTCAAGCTAGGATGACCCCTTCTGGGTCACTATGTGATAACTGCCCATTATTTTGATTTTGGAGAGTGACTTCTTTGCTCGACAACCGTGGTTTCCAAATCCATATTTCTTTCCTTTTACTTTTTAGATTTGGGTAGCAATGGGGGAATGACAATTTCGTTTCTACTCTCAGCCGTGACTTCTCTTTCTTAGCATCTAGCTTCTCTGGCGAGAAGATCTCATAATGTCTTCTTTTCCTTCTATGATATGGGGGAGACCTTGTTTGTGATGCCTCATATTATTTGTTGGGCTGTTGGCTTCTCTTTTAAACCTTTTAGAAGTAGTAATTTCGATTGACGTGCCCAACTTCTTGTCCAATGTCGAGTTGGATGGTGATCTTGATTTCTTCGGTAATACAAAGAAATGAAGGCGAGAAGTTGATCTTGTGTTTGTGTTGAACTCCTCTTGCTCTTCGATTATATTTATCAAGTCTTCATTACTAGCAATTGTGATAGGGTACTTCAAGCTTTCACCTGGTAGCTGACACTTGATCATGAAAGGGTTGCTAGTAGAAAATGTACTCTTGATTCGAGTAACAAGACTTGAGTAAGAACAATCACGATCTACTAAAACAAGTCGTGTGTTTCCTCCAATGTAATGTCTCTTCCTTCCTTGGATCGCTATCTTTCCACCGTAACTGCAAATCAGGCGAAGTTTTGTTTTTCCATATTGCATTGAATTCTTCAATTTAACTTCTTCTTGAGTCGAAGTTGTTTGAACAACAAGCTGATCTTGTATCTTTTCTTTATCGAGCTCCTTTCCTTTGCAAAGTCTTATTTTTTGATCAGTTTAAACTTCAAACTCATGCATCATTGGAGATGTAGGGAACCCTTTCTTCACTTCTTTAGTGGAAACAGGTGGCATTTCCATGTCTTTGACCTTAACCATCAGAGCATCCATTTTCTCATTTTTCCTTCCTTCATCTAGCTTTTCCATTCTCTTTTGAGACTTCATTAGTGAAGATGAGTGGCTCACTGTCATCACATTGGCAGTTGAAGTTTTGTACTTTATATCACCTTTGTCAAGTAACTCTTGGATCTTCTCCATCATGTCTCGACATTTCACCATAGAATGACCTAACCTCTGGTGAAATCGACAAAAATTTTTGTTCTTTTCATCTTCTGGCTTTGGCAAATTTTTTGGAGTCCATGGTGTGATCTTTCCTTTGCTCTTCAACACGTCAAACCATCTCTCAGTATCTCCAGTGTTGAAGGTGTAATCTTTAATATTCCTCCATTCACACTGTTGTCGAGACTCTCGAGGTGTATATCTTAGATTTTCACTTTCATTCTTAGTCTTCACTTTCCACTCATGATTCATGTGACTAAGCTCGGTGACTGCATTGCTTGATGCTCCTTTATTCTTTGTTAAAGCAGAAATTCTGTTGAGTTCCTCATATATCAGCACCCTTTCAAAGAGTTCTTCAAATGTATTGCATTGTGCAACACTCAGGAACCAAGCTGCTGATCCAGCATTCATCACGCAAATCTTTACAAGCTCCTTGATCTCTGGAGTCTCTTTCATTTGTGATGAAAGGCTTCTGAATCTTTTTACATATGTAGAAAATTCTTCACCTTGTTTTCTCTGACATTGCCTTAAATGCTCAATCTTTGTCGGGATTTCGATTGACTGAAAATGAGTTATGAATTGCTCGATGAATTCCTCCCATGATCTGATTGATCTGGGTGGGCGATTGTTGAACCATCTAAGTGCATTACCATTGAGAGAACCTGGGAATTGTTGTAATTTTAACTTTTCATTTATCGAGAATGTTCCGCACTCAATCTCGAAGATTGTGATGTGATCTTTCGGGTTGCCATCTCCATCAAACTTCGTGAAGGTTGGGCACTTGTACTTCTCAGGAAAAACCTCTGTGTAGACTTTATCAGCTAATGGTTGAAGACGCTTTGTCACTTCACTTGATTCTTTATCTTTCTTTCCAATCAATGCAGTGATAAGTGTAGCTTGTGCATCCATTTCTGCTTTCAACTCTTCATAACAAAGGTCTGACATTGGTGCTACTGACAGGGTTGGAAATTGGGCTTGTGGCTGACTAGCTGGTAAATCTATAATAGGAAATGACATTTGATTTATTGGCATTACTGACGGTACTGTTGGGATGGGTACTGTGGTGGTGGTTGATGGCGGAAACACCATAGATGATAGTTGTTGGGAGCATGCAGGATTATACCACTGGTATGGGTATGGTGGTTGGTAATATGGTGGTTGTGGAAACCATGTTGAGTGAGGAAGTAAACTATGTTCAGTCTGAATCGGTTGCATAGTGGGATAGTGTTGCATCCAAATCTGTTTGGGCAACGAAGTTGAAGTTGTAGATGTTAGGTGGGTGGACTCAGTACTGGAAATGAGAAACAAATTGTTGATTTCGTGAGGGATGTTAGCTTGATCCATAAATGTTGTGCCAGTAGCTAGGAGTGAGGTAGATACAATTGGATTTTCAGAGGTTGAAGACATCTGTCTAGCCTCCAGGGATTGGTCCATTGTTGGACATTGTGTGGGATAGTCGTCTTCTCTTCTTGACGAGCTCCCGTTTGCAGCACTAGCCCGTTGCATCTGGGCGAGCACTTGTTGTATCATATCCTCAATTCGTTGCATCCGCTCTTCACTTTGGCGGAATCTTTCTTTAATTGCTTGATTCAGTACTTGTCCTCCACTTAGCTGATTTGTTGCTGTCAAAAGCACTTGTTCGGCTTCTAATGGTTGGTTTATCTCTTCATTGCTTCTTGGACTTTGATCTTCTCGTCTCAACATGCTTCCTCATGGAGTAATTCCTCCTTCATTTCCTTCATTCAACACTGCTTCGAGCTGTTGTATTCTTTCGCGCACATTTCCCGCTATGTGCTGACTTGCTTCCATGTTTAATTCAAACTGTTGCCCTCCTTCAGTTGATGTGGATGAATTATCCTCATTATCACTTCTTTGTCATGCCGCATTCCTTGTCTCCGGTGCCAATCCTCCTTACTTGCACAAATCTTCAAACGACACTGCTACCTTCTAGCTGGTCCCCAGTAGAGTCGCCAAAAATATGTTCGGGCGCGGGATCGTCTGCCCCCTCGAATCGGTTCTTGTGTGATTCGGGTTTAAAGGTTCGGTGGGATCGAGGCGCCCTTGCCGCTTAAAGAGATAGTGCGATGAAAATAGAAAATGTTACAAACAGTAAAATAACACGCAGGAAATTTTTTACGTGGTTCCTTAGGGTTCAATTTGAATCCCTAAGTCAGTCCGCGGTGAGATTAGTACTCACAATCCACTATTTATCCTTTGATTTTTACAAGTTACACAAAACAGTGAATTTTTGCTGCCTTTAGATAAATTTGCTTTGATCAGTCTGGAAAGCCTTCAAATTTTTTCTAGAGTGTTGATATGCTGAACCAGGTCGTTCTAGGTTGGTTCAAACCAAACAAATGCTGGATCAGACCGGATGGCGTACGTCGGCTTCCTTTCTTTTTGCGTGCGCCAGTCTACGGGTGGTGTATTGTACACCAGCTCCAATTTGGGTCGCGGGTGGTCACGGTCTAGATCCGGTCACGGGTATGCGGGTAAATGGCTGGTCACAGATCTGCCAAATTTTGTGGATGCAGCAGAAGAAAAGGGGCACGACAGACCCGGCTATGGCATGACGCGGTGGCGCTTTTGGGGCTCCGGCGGCGAATTTCCGGCAGCTGAATGGTGGCAGAGTTCACCCAAAATTGTAGATCTCAGAATGGTGAAGGTCTTGGCGGTGGTCCGACAGTCAACGGCGGCTCCGGTCGGTCGGTCGAATGCCAGAAAGCTAGACACTTTTGTGCTACGCTACTCCGATCGGTCACTTCTCAATTTTTTTCTGGCGACCTCAGCGATGAACTCTGGCGGCTCTCGGCTTGGGCTTGTAGATCACTTCTCCACCTTCACTTGATCGCAATGGAAGGTCTGGGAACGGCTGACGCCGATCGAAAAACCGCCGCGAAATCAGCTCTCCACGACTGTTTCCGCTCTGTTTCTATCTTTTTCCTCTGGTCGGATGGGACTCTTCTTGGCTTTTCTCCGGCAGTTTTGAAACCGTATGACCCATTCTCATGTAACATGCAGGAAATCATCCACGTTAACAAACAAACACCAATCCTAGGAATTATTCACATTACCGGATAAACATAAATATTTTTCGGATAAATATGTACAAACAATATCTTTAATCCAAACACTAACGGACCGAATTCGATTAAATCAGATTATTATTCGATCTTTTTCATCAACAAGATACAAGTGAGTTTGATGGTTCTATTTAAAACAAAGGCAATTTATAATCTCTTAATAATTTTGGATTATAGATAAACTAGGTAAGATGTGTTATGCGTGACTTATACTAGATAAATTTAATTTTATACATAAACTCTAATTGAATAAGAAGATAGATTGTAATAATTTAAGATTTTTTAATGAATTTTTAAAGAAATTTAGATTAGTCAGATTCGAACTCGTGACCATTTGGGTGAGGGGTATTTTTATAGTATTTTCAAAAATTTTCTTATATTTTAATTAGTTAAATTTCTTATTTTTTGTCAAAGATTAATATTGAATTCCTTTATATATATATATATATATATATATATATATATATATATAATCTATAAACATTTTACTTTTATTTAATTTGCCAGCACAAGGTACTTGCTCCCGTGTGTATGTATATCTATACATGTGTGTGTGTGTGTAAATATGTGTGTAAATATATATATTTACACACACACACATACGTATAGATATACATACACACGGGAGCAAGTACCTTGTGCTGGCAAATTAAATAAAAGTAAAATGTTTATAGGTTATTTTATATATATATATATATATATATATATATATATATATATATATAAGCATGGTTCTTATCTTCCCTTCTCAACCATTTCCAGATGTCCAAAACCAAATGAGGCAAAGGCCAAAAGGCTGTATCTATACACAAACGAGCCGTATGTACATGAGCCACAACTCATATAGGTTATATAAGATATACCTTTTATTTTAAGCAATTTAATGGGTCTTAAAACTCAAAATCTACATTGATAAAAAGAGAAATAAATAACAAGTATAATTATACAATTTCAATTCACTCTAATACTTTTAACCATTTCATCTTGATTATCAAAATAATTCTAATAATAACTAATTTTAAAATATCTATTAATTTGTGCATTTGTTAAAAATTTAAAAACAGGTTATAATAATGTCAAAAAGATAAAAATTTATCAACTTCATATTTATGGACTCTACTTTTGAAAAATATAAATATTGTTGAGAATAATTAGTATCAACTACAGTTGATACTTTTATATAAACTAATTTTAATATCAGCCCTTTTAATTGCAAGACACTTCGAAAATGATGATAATTTTGACTATATAAAAAAATTTGCACCCATGTAATTTGAATGAGTGGGAATGAGTGGCCAGATTTAAAAGGTCGTGACCTTTTCTGTCCATTTCTGCTGGTGCTTCCTTAATATTATTTTGTGAAACTTATTAAAAAATTTAAATTAAATATGTAACTCATATAAAGTATATATATATATATTTTTTAAAAAACACGAAGAGAATTATGCATTAACGATAACGCCGAGCCCGGGAAAGGTACATAGGTGGGCCGAAAGAACGGAGTTGCGTCCGACAACGACTTAGTGTTAGGGAGCTAGAGTTGCACAAGTTTAGAAGTTCAAAATACAAAGCCAAGTCCCGCCACGAGTGAGAAGCAGTTGTGGGGTCCTTGAGAGCATGAAGAATTGTTAAGAGCTCGACTCGCTTGGTTGATCCGCCGCTGCATTCTCCCGTAGGAGAAGCAACGAAAATGGCATTCTTATCGCAGATCAGGTAAGCCCATGAGACTGTGTCTCCATCGGTAATGATGAGGACGTCATGATGGAATTTGAAGCAAAGGGCGGGTATGGGACTTTCATTGTCTGAGAGATGAAGGGAGTGGGTGGAGGGGGTGGGGGTGGGGGGTGGGGAATAGTTGTCTGCTAAGGATGCTTTTGATGAGGATGTGAGTTGGAGGCGTGGATGAGTTCCGATATAGTTTGTTATTTCGAGTGGATAATGCCCGAGTCAGGGTGAGTCAAATTGGAATTGTTCCTTAACATTAGCATCGCTTTACCCTTGTTGAGTGCAGTTCTTTAGTTGGGTAAGAACAGATACTAATTTTAATGTCATACTTCTACATCACTTGCATTCAAAGTTTCATTTCACATGCCAGAGTTGTGTGTGTGGTCAGATGCTCATTACTCATTGTAGTGTCTTTAAATGAAAAACAACCTTTATGCTTTTGGACATCGATTTTCTGTATTGTAGATTTAAATTGATGCCTTGTTGTCTTCCTATTCGTGAATAGATATGAATCATTTTTGAAGGAAATGTATTCTGTGATCTTTTGGGTACTTTACTATATAAATAGATTGGCTACAGAAGTCCTATAATGAAACATGCCCAATTCATTATCATGAATTTTTGTTATCTTCGGCGGAAATAAAGTCTCACTTCTGTTAATGGACCTAACAAGGTTTCTACCTCTTCGTTGTCGGCCATTGCTGATTTGAACTATGTAATTAAGCTTTCTTGACAATCTGTATTTTTAGTTGTCAGTTGAATCAATCTGGAAAGATTTAGAGTTGGCTAACTTATTAACAGTAAGGAATTCAGCGAAGAATGGTTATGTTGGATTGTACGAACGGTCACATGAAAGATAGAATGGCGTACGTCGGCTTCCTTTCTTTTTGCGTGCGCCAGTCTACGGGTGGTGTATTGTACACCAGCTCCAATTCGGGTCGCGGGTGGTCACGGTCTAGATCCGGTCACGGGTATGCGGGTAAATGGCTGGTCACAGATCTGCCAAATTTTGTGGATGCAGCAGAAGAAAAGGGGCACGACAGACCCGGCTATGGCATGACGCGGTGGCGCTTTTGGGGCTCCGGCGGCGAATTTCCAGCAGCTGAATGGTGGCAGAGTTCACCCAAAATTGTAGATCTCAGAATGGTGAAGGTCTTGGCGGTGGTCCGACAGTCAACGGCGGCTCCGGTCGGTCGGTCGAATGCCAGAAAGCTAGACACTTTTGTGCTACGCTACTCCGATCGGTCACTTCTCAATTTTTTCTGGCGACCTCAGCGATGAACTCTGGCGGCTCTCGGCTTGGGCTTGTAGATCACTTCTCCACCTTCACTTGATCGCAATGGAAGGTCTGGGAACGGCTGACGCCGATCGAAAAACCGCCGCGAAATCAGCTCTCCACGACTGTTTCCGCTCTGTTTCTATCTTTTTCCTCTGGTCGGATGGGACTCTTCTTGGCTTTTCTCCGGCAGTTTTGAAACCGTATGACCCATTCTCATGTAACATGCAGGAAATCATCCACGTTAACAAACAAACACCAATCCTAGGAATTATTCACATTACCGGATAAACATAAATATTTTTCGGATAAATATGTACAAACAATATCTTTAATCCAAACACTAACGGACCGAATTCGATTAAATCAGATTATTATTCGATCTTTTTCATCAACAAGATACAAGTGAGTTTGATGGTTCTATTTAAAACAAAGGCAATTTATAATCTCTTAATAATTTTGGATTATAGATAAACTAGGTAAGATGTGTTATGCGTGACTTATACTAGATAAATTTAATTTTATACATAAACTCTAATTGAATAAGAAGATAGATTGTAATAATTTAAGATTTTTTAATGAATTTTTAAAGAAATTTAGATTAGTCAGATTCGAACTCGTGACCATTTGGGTGAGGGGTATTTTTATAGTATTTTCAAAAATTTTCTTATATTTTAATTAGTTAAATTTCTTATTTTTTGTCAAAGATTAATATTGAATTCCTTTATATATATATATATATATATATATATATATATATAATAATCTATAAACATTTTACTTTTATTTAATTTGCCAGCACAAGGTACTTGCTCCCCGTGTGTATGTATATCTATACATGTGTGTGTGTGTGTAAATATGTGTGTAAATATATATATTTACACACACACACATACGTATAGATATACATACACACGGGAGCAAGTACCTTGTGCTGGCAAATTAAATAAAAGTAAAATGTTTATAGGTTATTTTATATATATATATATATATATATATATATATATATATATATATAAGCATGGTTCTTATCTTCCCTTCTCAACCATTTCCAGATGTCCAAAACCAAATGAGGCAAAGGCCAAAAGGCTGTATCTATACACAAACGAGCCGTATGTACATGAGCCACAACTCATATAGGTTATATAAGATATACCTTTTATTTTAAGCAATTTAATGGGTCTTAAAACTCAAAATCTACATTGATAAAAAGAGAAATAAATAACAAGTATAATTATACAATTTCAATTCACTCTAATACTTTTAACCATTTCATCTTGATTATCAAAATAATTCTAATAATAACTAATTTTAAAATATCTATTAATTTGTGCATTTGTTAAAAATTTAAAAACAGGTTATAATAATGTCAAAAAGATAAAAATTTATCAACTTCATATTTATGGACTCTACTTTTGAAAAATATAAATATTGTTGAGAATAATTAGTATCAACTACAGTTGATACTTTTATATAAACTAATTTTAATATCAGCCCTTTTAATTGCAAGACACTTCGAAAATGATGATAATTTTGACTATATAAAAAAATTTGCACCCATGTAATTTGAATGAGTGGGAATGAGTGGCCAGATTTAAAAGGTCGTGACCTTTTCTGTCCATTTCTGCTGGTGCTTCCTTAATATTATTTTGTGAAACTTATTAAAAAATTTAAATTAAATATGTAACTCATATAAAGTATATATATATATATTTTTTAAAAAAACACGAAGAGAATTATGCATTAACGATAACGCCGAGCCCGGGAAAGGTACATAGGTGGGCCGAAAGAACGGAGTTGCGTCCGACAACGACTTAGTGTTAGGGAGCTAGAGTTGCACAAGTTTAGAAGTTCAAAATACAAAGCCAAGTCCCGCCACGAGTGAGAAGCAGTTGTGGGGTCCTTGAGAGCATGAAGAATTGTTAAGAGCTCGACTCGCTTGGCTGATCCGCCGCTGCATTCTCCCGTAGGAGAAGCAACGAAAATGGCATTCTTATCGCAGATCAGGTAAGCCCATGAGACTGTGTCTCCATCGGTAATGATGAGGACGTCATGATGGAATTTGAAGCAAAGGGCGGGTATGGGACTTTCATTGTCTGAGAGATGAAGGGAGTGGGTGGAGGGGGTGGGGGTGGGGGGTGGGGAATAGTTGTCTGCTAAGGATGCTTTTGATGAGGATGTGAGTTGGAGGCGTGGATGAGTTCCGATATAGTTTGTTATTTCGAGTGGATAATGCCCGAGTCAGGGTGAGTCAAATTGGATTTGTTCCTTAACATTAGCATCGCTTTACCCTTGTTGAGTGCAGTTCTTTAGTTGGGTAAGAACAGATACTAATTTTAATGTCATACTTCTACATACACTTGCATTCAAAGTTTCATTTCACATGCCAGAGTTGTGTGTGTGGTCAGATGCTCATTTCTCATTGTAGTGTCTTTAAATGAAAAACAACCTTTATGCTTTTGGACATCGATTTTCTGTATTGTAGATTTAAATTGATGCCTTGTTGTCTTCCTATTCGTGAATAGATATGAATCATTTTTGAAGGAAATGTATTCTGTGATCTTTTGGGTACTTTACTATATAAATAGATTGGCTACAGAAGTCCTATAATGAAACATGCCCAATTCATTATCATGAATTTTTGTTATCTTCGGTGGAAATAAAGTCTCACTTCTGTTAATGGACCTAACAAGGTTTCTACCTCTTCGTTGTCAGGCCATTGCTGATTTGAACTATGTAATTAGCTTTCTTGACAATCTGTATTTTTAGTTGTCAGTTGAATCAATCTGGAAAGATTTAGAGCTGGCTAACTTGTTAACAGTAAGAAATTCAGCAAAGAATGGTTATGTTGGATTGTATGAACAGATACATTTGTGCTTGAGAACAAAAAAGCTACAGTTATAAGGTGGTGGCTGCTTTATATTTTAACGAAATATCTAATGCTGGATTTGACTCTATTTTTACAGGAAAGATTGAAAGTTATTGAAAAAGACCAACATGAGTACATGTTAGATGAAGAGGACATGAAAGTCCATGATGTGATTTTAAAACCTGATCCCTCCAACAATCACACCATGATGCTGAAGAAAACCCTTTCCTGTTCTTATCCAAATATGGCTTTTGTGAAGCCCTCCGGGAAGAAAATGAGAAACTGAAAAAAGAATTACCAATATCGCAGGCTAACATGGATGTGAATCAGTGTGAGGTTATTCAACATCTGATAGGGGTCACAGAAATTGCTGCTAGTTCTCTGCTGGAGAAAAATGCAAGTTCAAAAAAATCAAGGAAAAATGATCATCATGATTCAGATACAGATACACAGAAAGAAGATAATCTTTCCAAAAGCTATGCTTGTAAACAAAGTGATACTTTTAAAGATTCAAGGTTGGTTACATCTCACATCATTGAAGAATATCAAGAGTACCTCCTTTTAATATGATTTTACACCTTCCTATCTATGTACAGAACTGTTTCCGAGCACGACTATGTATCATCTAAAGACTATCAAAATGACGAGTGGCACTCAGACTTACTAGGTTGTTGTTCAAAGCCATCATTATATATGTAGTTGATGGAAGATGGACCTTGTTCTAATTCATTATTATACATTGCCTAGAATCTGCCCAAATCAACTAGGCTTATTACACATTTACTCTAGCTTTCTAAATGTACACGATTACATTTATGGTACTCTAACAAGTACAGACCTTATTTCATTGGTTTGACACAGGCACTTTACGATTTTTATTTGTCCATTTATGAAACATGCATAGATGTTTTTGTTTTTCCTCTTTGTTATGTCCTACATCTTCTAATCATCATGTTGGGCAGTACATACAATGAATGTTTTTACCCCAGGTATTGAGTGGTACTACAATGACTTGCTTGAGAAATTAGTTACTACTTTAACAAAGTAGTGTACTTTCTAAATGATACATAGCTCTGGCTACTTTGTTATGTCCTTGGGTTTTGCATATTGAGATTTTGATGATTTGTGCAGGCTAGAAGACTTTCTTTTATCCATGTGGAACATTCTCACGAATTGCCGCAGTTGCTACTAAAGGCATATGTGTAAGGCTAATTCAAAATTTATTAATTTATGGTGACTTGTTACATAGAATGTTGATCTGTTTGATTTTTTTCATTGACATTAAATGTTACAAGAATCCGAGATTAGGATCTATATCTCTTACTCCTGAGAAGAAGAAATATTACACACTGTTATTGTTTTAAAGACTGATATGAAATGAATAGCATATTGCTATGAATTTTGCTGTCTTTCCCAAATTGTTTTTCTGTATGTTTGGTCCATATCTTGATTCTTCAATAGTAGAAATACTTTTATTTTAGTTATTATCATCATTACCAGTTATAACATTCAGCCAATCAGAAATGATTATGGTAGGAGAAATAAATTCTTCTTCTTCTTCTTCTTTCACAATATTTGAAGTTTGGTAGAATATATAAAATCCAAACTGTGTCAAATTCAATTTGTAGATGTTTTCTTATTTTCACTTTCATAATATGAAGATCAATATTTGAAAATTGTCAATTTTAATTGGGCATAGTATGGGACTTTTTATAACTGAGAAATTAGTTGGAGGTTAATGTGTCTTTGTTCTTTTTATCCTAGTGTAATCAAACCTCAAAAAGGAAAAGATGCAAGACAAGATCAGAAAAGACATCGGTACCTCTAAGAGGTCAGCTCTTCTCTAGTTCAGTATGCTAGTTTTCCTACTTGAATCAATTAGATTTCGTAATTAATTGGAGAAGATGCCTCTTTTTTAGGTTAATATGGACATGTGATGCTAAACTTGTTTGTAGTTTATCGTTGGCATCAAAAGTTCAAATAAATGATTGGCCTGTTCTATAATGTCAAGTTATCTCGTGTATTCATACAATGTATAATCTTATTAGCATCAGGAGAGGCATGCAATGACGTGATGGTTTACTCAATGATACTGTCATGTTGTTGCTAGTTGCATTAGGATGATGCTCTGGAAGAGGCTAAATATCATGGTAACCTATCTGTCACTAACCTATGGTTTCTATATCAAATTTTCTTGTAACTTGATTTCCGTAATAAAATTAAACTCAGAGCTTTAATGACAACACCTACAAAGGAGCTACAATATGCCATCGATGGTGAAGTTACTACTATGCAGGATATCAATTGTTTTGATCATTTAGCAAAACAGAGTAACTGTGTGGAACTTGCAAGACTCACGGAAAAAATGAAAACAAGGCCCCCACCCATTGGAGCCCTGAGAGGCATTGCCATTAAATGAAACCTTCCAAGTGCAGTTGCTTCAGGTTTAGGCACAAACATAATTTTGTGTATACTTCTTCAAAACATGCTCTTTTACAAGCGTTTACATAAATACCAATATGCTGATACATGTCTGTACCATGGATGAAGCATTGCTGTTGCATGCCCTGCTATGAATGATCAAGAGACACCAGAAAAAAGAAAGAATTTCTCTACAAAAAAAAGTTTCAATTAACGAGGGTAAGTACGGATCTTTCTTGGCATTGTAATTGACCCTGGGGCTTCTTATGCATGATCAACAAATGCTTGCATTACATGATAGGTGGGTATTTATACTAAATATACTACGTGCTTGGACTAAAATTAATCACAACACAAAATTACAATATTCGACCACAACAAAATTCTAGAAACAAATCCATCAAAACTCGAATTAGTTTAGATCTAACCTAATTTTTGTTTCGAAAACGGTAGCCTCCCTCATTAAAAAGCCCACTGGTTTTCCTATCAAATTGCTTCCTCTTCTTCAGGTGTGAAATCATTCTTGATGCCAAATAGCTCTCGAATTTCCTCGGGTTTCTTTCCCACTATCTTTTCAGTGGTTGTTTTGACAGCCAAATCTAATAAGCTCTTATTTTCAAGGTAATTTGCAGCCTACATTAACACAAACAATTAAAATTATTAGAAAAAAAATAGATAAAAAATTAAGCCAATGAATGTTTCTAGTACTAAATAAACTTAACGCTAAAGCAAATCTTGTCTACTATTACAACAACGAATAGCCATAAATTCCACCACATAAAAAGGTGACTTGCCATATTGGGAACCAAGTCAATTCTACACAGCCTAAAGACTTCGCCTTTATATACCACAATTTAATGCATGTAATTTCCAAGTTACAATAAACGCGTCTACAACCAATCACAACACCAAAAAGTTAACAAAATCGATGAACTAAAATACAATTCTTATAGCAATAATATCGAACACCCATCATAACACAAGAGGTTAATATGCACCATTCTAGTCAAATCAAACCTCGAAGCCTAAGCACTACAGACTATACCACAAAATTAATGCATGGAATTTCCAAACTTCAGTAAATATCATATAGTCAAACAGTACCTTTATGCTAAATACAAGAATCAACTAACTTCACATTATATACAATTATCCGCTAACTTCAATCTATATACAACTATCACCTAACTTCACACTTCCTTAAAAGAACACAATATATAACAAACCAACTTCACACTTTATAGTATATATATATATATATATATATATATATAGGGAGCAGGTTGCTCTGCTGCAGCATAGTCATCTTGGCTGTGCTGCACTTTCCAACCGTTGAACTGGATTTAATCCAACGGTTGTAAATTATAACAACGCCCCGCCCCCCCCCTGCCCCCACCCACCCACCCACCACCCACTTTCTTCTCTCGTCCATCCGCTGAGCCCCTCTCCCCACTCCCCTCCCCGCCGCCCCCCCTTCCCCCCTGGCCCCACCGCGCCCCCCCCCCCCCCCGCCACACCCGCCTGCCCGCCCGCGTCCCTCTTCCCCCCCCACCCTCCCTCCCACCCACTTTCTTCCCTCGTCCGGCCACTGCAGCATAGTCATCTTGGCTGTGCTGCCTTCCAGCCGTTGGACTGATTTAATCCAACGGTTGGAAATTATAACAAGGCCCCCCCCACCCACCCACCCACTTTCTTCTCTCGTCCGTCCGCTGAGCCCCTCTCCCCACCCCCCTCCCCGCCGCCCCCGCTTCCCCCCGGCCCCACCCCCCTCCCCACCGCGCCCGCCCCCCCCCCGCGCCCCTCTGGGCCACGCCATGTTGGGTCACCCGGGGAACAGTCGGAAAAGGGAGGGGAATAGGCTAGGCATGGTTGTCGGAGGTCGTTGCCGTGGTTGGTGGCCTGCAGCGACGTGTGCAAAGTGGGCGGTAGTGGATGGTCAGGGAAGGAAAACGGTAGTGAGAGGGGGAAGGAAGGGAGGCGGTGTTTAGGTGGCAACGGCACTGGCTGGCGGCATCGCTGGTTGGTAGCGGGCACAGTCGGGTGGCACAAGCAAAATAGCGGTGGGAAAACATAAGTATCGTCGGGGCAAAATAGGGGAGAAGGAAATGGATAGGGTTAGTTTCATAATAAAAACTTGACTCGCTCCTTGCTCGAGTCAATATTACAAAATACATGCCGAAAAATATAAAAAATACAGTAAAATACCATAAAATAAAATAATTGAGTTCTAATGTATTTTTTTATTTTATGGTATTTTACTCTATTTTTTTCATATATTTCGAGATGTATTTCGTAATATTGACTCGAGTCAGGAAGGAAATCGGTAGGGGGTAGTTTTGTAATAAAAACTAGACTTGCTCCAACTTTGAGTCAATATTACGAAATACATCTCAAAAAATATTAAAAAAATAGAATAAAATACTATAAAATAAAGTAATCCATTAGAACTTGATTATTTTATTTTATAGTATTTTACTGTATTTTTTAATATTTTTAGGGATCTATTTTGTAATATTGACTCAAGTTGGGACTGCGACGGTGGGGGGGAGGACGAGGGGCGCGGCGGGTGGAATGTGGAGTCGGCCGGCCGGAGGGGTGGGTATATATATATATATATATATATATGGGGCAGTGCTACAGTGCGCTGCCCTATTTTGGCCGCGCATTGGCGCTGCCTCGCGTGGGCCGTCGGATATTGATCCGACGGCCCACAATCAAACCACCCACCCACCCCTCTGGACCCGTTTGCCGGCCTGCCGGACCCGCCTGATCCGCCTGCCCGCCGCCCTGCTCGACGCCTGCCCAACGCCCGCCGCCCGCCCGACGCCGCCCGACGCCGCCCAACGCCGCCCGACGCCGCCTAACGCCGCCCGACGCCCTGCCCAACGCGCGTCCAACGCCCTGCCCAACGCCGTCCAAGCCCTGCCCAACGCCGCCTGACGCCGCCCGACGCCCTGCCCAACGCCGCCGCCCGCCCGCCCGACGCCGCCCGATGCCGCCCGACGCCGCCGACGCCACCCGACGCCACCCGACGCCGCCCCACGCCGCCCCACGCCGCCCGACACCCTGCCCAACGCCGCCCGACGCCTTGCCCAACGCCGCCCGCCCGCCCGCGGCGGAGGGGCGGGCGGCTTGGGGGGCCACGGCAGGGGGCGGGCGAGGGGTCGCCGCGGCTTGGGGCGGGCGGGCGGGCCGCGGAGGAGGCCAGAGCTCGCGGTGGGGGGCTGGGAGCACCGCCGCCCGCCACCGCCCCTCCGCGGCCGCCGCCCGCCCACCCCAAGCCGCGGCGACCCCCCATCGCCAGCCCCCCCGCCGTGGCCCCCCAAGCCGCCCGCCCCTCCCCCGCGGGCGGGCGGGCGGGCGTTGGGCAAGGCGTCGGGCGGCGTTGGGCAGGCGTCGGGCGGCGTGGGGCGGCGTCGGGCGGCGTGGGGCGGCTTGGGGCGGTGTCGGGCGGCGTCGGGCGGCGTTGGGCAGGGCGTCGGGCGGCGTTGGCGGAGTCGGGCGGAGTCAGGCGGCATCGGGCGGCATCGGGCGGACGGGCGGCGGGCGTTGGGCAGGGCGTCGGGCAGGGCGGCGGGCGGGCGGATCGGGCGGGTCGGGCGGGTCTGGGGGCCTATCAAATCTGGGCCGCTGGATTGAAATCCAGCGGCCCAGATTTGCGCCGCATGGTGGGCTGCCAAAAAGGGCAGCCCACCATAAAATTTCTGTATATATATGTGTATATATATATATATTATATATATATATGTATATATATATATATGTATATATATATATATATAGCACATTAAATGAAGGCAAGTACGCATTAACCAGGATGAAGGCTAGTGTTAAAGAAATAGCACAAACTAAACAGAGCTCCTTATGGTTGATAATAATAGATAAAATGATTCATTTTCTAACCGCTGACGAATTGTTTACCGTGCTCTTTTCTCCTCTTCTGTCTCTGCCTTGCATAAAGCTATTATATTGCAGATAAAATATGATTTACAAGTATGAAACATGAAATAAATTATTCATTGACTCAAGTCTTAAATATATACTAATAAATATGCCATACCATAACAAACCGCTTTGCTCATTCTCTTCGTCAATTCCCTTTGCTTCCAAGAATTACTTCCCTACTTGAATTCTTTCCTTTAACAGAGAATTCAATGTATTATGTACAAAAAATATAACTTGAGATAGTATGCAGAAATTATTCACCTGATCAAGAAGATAGAAAAAAAATTTTGACACTAGAATTGTTGTCTTGAACATTTTACCAAGGCAAATGATTGACAAGGGTGAAAAAATTGGACCAGCCCACACGGATGAAAGGAATCAGTAGCAAGAACTACACAAGCACTCAGGTTTTCCTAATATATGGTGAGCCTTTTATAAATTTCCTTTCAAGAATGAAATAGGCACATGAAAAATCTCCATAAACATGGAGATAACTCAAGCTTCTTATTTAAAATTAACAAGAACCAGACATAAACCATTTGTAAATTATCAAGCAAAACACAGTCAGACTTCCTACAAAATTAACATGCATGGATTTCGGCGTTTACAAAATCATCCACATACAGTTCCTCTTAACCATGAATCAAACGAGCGACCAACATTGAGCATCAATTGCTACCAAGATTAGCTTTTGAAAATTAAAAAATGCTAATATATATATATATATAAGTATTTACTGAGATGATGGCAAGAGATGGATTGGCAGAGGGAGAGAGCAGCTAAGGGGGCTTGATCAATAGCGGCACCGGCGACGGTGAAGGGGTGGCCGTGAAGGGGTAAGGGTCGGCGACAGGGTTTAGAGGGGAGCTTGTGAAACCTAACCTTAAAGTTTAAATCGGATATTTTGAATTATTATTATATTATCGAGTCAAGTTTGACTAGAGTTTGAGTTATAATCGAGTTTGGTGGAGCCGAACACTCCCTTATTCAAACTAGACCTGTGGACTTCGAGTTTGAGTTTGAACATTTAAATGTTATGTCAGGTAATGAAAAATGGTCTGGTTCATTCCTTGAAAGAAGTTTTTACCGAATCCCTATCCACTACAATCTTCACTTCTAATTTCGGTGAACAAATAATCATTGAGTCCTCTTTCCAGACAACACGTAAACAGAACAGAATTTGAATAATTTCACTGCCATTAGTTAATTAATATGTTAATTAATCACGAGAGGTTGTAACAACAACAATGCTTTGCTTTAAGAAAAATAGAATTCAGATCTTCAAAAACAACCTCAAAATGTATGCTTTGTTTGCATCACCTCAAAATTCAGTCCAGATGTGACCATGGCAGCAGGAGAGGGTGTGGATCGAGGGTTGGGGGTTGATTGAGGGAGGAGGAGGGGAAGATGGTGACTTTTAAACGGACAATAACCGGACCTGTGAATGGCGTCGCGGAGGTCGGGCCTGTGATGGGCGCCGCCTCGTGGCCGGCGCTTTCGGAGGCCGCGGCGCGTTCTTCGCCTAAGGCGGTGGTGCCCGATGCTTCTGTTGTGGCGCCGCAGGTTGAAGTTTCTGTCTTTGTTTTGGCATTTGAGGGAAATGATTGTTTCTTATGGGAAATTATGATCTGATTACTTTTTTATGTTCGTGCCTTTGATTTCGATTATCGTCGTGTCTTCGATTTTGTATGAAATTTTCAATCTTGTAGTTGTAGCTAAAAGATTCATTTTGTGCTGGTATTGGGTAGTTGAGCTTATGTGGATTAGATTGTTATTTGTTATTGATGAAAGTGAAGATGATTCTTTGAATGTGCATTTTTGTTAGCAGTTAAAAATCACTTCTATGTGCTTATGTAGATCAACATGTGGATTTTATTCCGTGCGGGATGTAATTGGAGATGCTTTTTTGTGTGTGCTACGTTGCTATTAGTTGAATTGTCATTGATTGCGCTTATGTATTTTAAATTGTATTTGTTATATTTGATTGATGTAATCGATGATGATTTTTGAAATGTGCATTTTGTGTATGGGTTGAAGAAAACTATTTCTTCTGGAATTGGTTGGTTGGTCTTATGTAGGTGAGATTGTTTTTGTTGTTTCTTGTTCAGATTCATTGAATGTGCATTTTGGTTTCCATTAGAAAAAAAAGCAGCATTCATTTATGTTGATTTGCTTAGTTGAGCTCATGTT
>JAURVB010001520.1:0-11029 GCA_033002965.1 Piper betle | reverse complement strand
CGCATTGCTTATGAGAGGATGGAGATACACATTTTCCAGTTGGGTATTAGTCGGACTCTATTATAGGGAGGGACACCTATTATTACCTATACATCAGACTCTGGTATAGGGTGAGATAAGGCATTTACATTTCTACATTTTGAGCTCCTCGTGCCCACAGAGGTGTTGAGTATACGGCCATTGTATTATACGATGCATGTCTTCATTATGGTGTAATTGGCTTTCTTGTGAGCTTAGAGACTGGTTGTATGGATGTTTGGAGAGGACATTACCCAGCGGTGTTGAGTATATGGCCACCGCATTATACGATGCATGTCTTGATTATCGTGTAATTGGCTTTATCTCGTGAGCTTAGGCTGGTCGTATGGCTGACTGGAGAGGATGTTACTTGCCATGAAACGGTATTATATCAAGCTGTTCCTATACATTGTAGGGACATGGCAGTGTAGATTTGTCTTATGCATGTGTTCTCTAATTCGGTATTGATGTTTTACTTTTCGCGAGTTGATGTACTAATTTACTAGTTTGTATTTAGTGTATATAGTTATTTTGAAGCCGAAAGGATGAACACAAGAAAGTAACTTTAAGAATCTTAAAAGGGGGACCTGGGGGTGTACGTGCTTTTAAAAATCTTTCATTATGTGCCTAATTCCAAAATGGAATAAGTATTGTTGTACTCAAGCACAGCCATCTTGGCTGTGCTGGAGTATAATCTTGGTCGTTGGATTAGCATCCAACGGCCAAGATAAAAAATAAAAAGGGCGGCGGTGCCGCGCAGGAGCGACGGCGGAGGGGGCGGCGGCGACAGGGGACGGGGGCGCAGTGCGGCGGGGTGGCGGGCGGAGGCCGAGGGGGGCGCAGTGCGGCGGGGTGGCGGGCGGAGGCCGAGGGGGGCGCGGCGGGGTGGCAGGCGGGGGCCGAGGGGGGCACGGCCGGGTGGCGGCGGGGGCCGAGGGGGGCACGGCGGGTGGCGGGCGGGGGACGGGGTGCGGTGGTGTCACACGGCGGAGGGGCGGCGGGCCGGCAGGGGAAGAGGTGGGGTGTCCCACGGAGCAAAGGGACAGTGGCGGCGGAGGGAGAAAAATGGGTATTTTAAAATCAAAATTCCAATTTTACCCATGCTTAAACAATTTAATAAATATCATACTTAGGATATTTTAATTGTTTACCCAAAAACCGATTCTTCCCGATTTACCCTGATTCCGAATCGGATTTAAATCGATCAGAATCGGTAACGGCCGATTTGGACGCCGATTCGGGGTCGACCAATTCGGCCCTAAAATCGGATCGGCATGCTGCCGATCCGATTTAAATCGACCAATTCCACTTGGAATCGGCCGATTAGTGCATCCAATGGGCCAGTCTACTCAATTGGCTCGTTAAGCTATGTAACATACATTTTCCACACAGTTTCCCCCTCTTTTCGATGATTCAGGAATGATTGTGACCAATAGGGTAGCTTATTTGTCTTGCTATTTATTATTATTTTTCTGATATTTCATGTGCATTTAATAGTTTATTGATTGATTTATGAGTTAATTATATTATCTTTTATGTGATAATTTATTTACTGAGCAGTTTACTTTTATTGACTCCCTAATGTTATTATTCTATTAGTATTTTTAACATTATTATTATAATGACGCAACCTAAACATTAATTGATAAATTTAATTATTTTTTAAAACTAATTAATCAAAATTAACGATTATAAATACATTTCTACTAATATATTAGATCTTACTTATTTAAGTATTAGATGCAGAACCTCACTTAGGTATTTAGAATATCTTATAGTTTTTTTGGATAGCTTTTTCAAATTCTAATTATGTTGCTAAGTTGATAGATAAAATCACCAAAACGTACTAGGTTTTGATAAGTGAATCGCAATCCATATGCCAATTCAACTCATTAAATATTAAGTCCGAAGGACTTGCTTTTGATTTAATGTCTATTCTATTACTAAGATAAACTTCGTAAGTTAATCGCCCTTGAAGATGAGACCCTTCAATATATTTCAAAACCAACTTTGTTTGTTAATGGATTTCTAGGTGCTTAGGTTGGCTTAGCAGCTAATACATTATTATTGCATAATTCTCGGATAGTCCAGTACACATTTGTATCAGTTTGGAGTGAGTGAGATTGTTGGCGATATTGTATTATTCCATGGCAATGTTATATCGGAGGACCATTGTGATTGTGCCTCTACATTTATGCTCCCGTATCTTTGAGATTGTAGAATAGTACTCATGATATGTTTGCGGGCATGTCTAGATGCATGGTATTTATTGGATCATTAGGGCTTTCCACCTGATGTGGTTGGCCACCTAGGGGCGGCGGCTGGCGCAGCCATGTGAACAAGCGGTCATTTAAATGGCCGCGTATTCACGTGTCAAAAAAGGTGGCAAAATAAGTTTAATATCAAATTTTTTGGTGATAATTTTTCAAAAATACACCACTAAATTTAAGTGGCTAAATTTTAATGGCTTTTTAATTTCACAGCAAATTTTGATGTCAAAACCGTAAATATGAAATTTTGGCATTAAAATTTTCAGTGAAAGTTTGGTGATAAATTTTTAAAAATACATTACCAAAATTTAGTGGCTAAATTTTATTAGTTTATGTTGCTTATCACCAAAATTCGGTAACAAATTTTTAGCCACCTAATTTTTTTATGACAATGGCAACAACTTTTTTTTTGATTCTAATTGGTGGTTTTTTGGTGATAATTTTTTTTGTCACTAAAATATGGTGACAAAATTGATTTCGATGCCAAACTTTTTTCGCTAGTGTGTGTATGTTGCTATGATTGTGCTGAATTACTTTTGGTGACCGGACTAAACTTATCTAGGAACCGATGTTGGCTCCTCCAGATGGGGATGCCAGATCATTGATCCTTTCGATGGGGACGCTCGCCAACGCGTCTATGTGGGGAGGAGCTAATTTTTGCCATTAATGTAGTATAGGTATCATTTTTGGCTTAATTGAATGTTGTCGACTCCAAACGCACCGACCATACTTTTGGAAATGTGGTAGGCTCTTCCAAAAGAGTATTATTGATCTTCACATTTTATGTCCAGCCTTTTTGCTTATATTTTGAAGAAATATGCTATGATATGTATGAATTCATATTTATTTTAGGCTGTATTAGTCTGCAAATGAAGTTATCTATTGTACATAAAAATTCCTTTAAAGTGAAAAAGAGGCATTTTCATGATTTTTCGTAAAAGTCAGTTTTATTTTATAGGTCAGGGCATTGTTACTAATGCAAAAATAGAATGAATGCTGCGGTTTAATGCCTGAGAGAGAGCTTTTAAAAAACATCGAAGTTTTTTTTTAAAAATAAATAAAAATGATTTGTCTGGAGTTTAAAAATAAAATATTATAAAATAAAGAACTATCGGAGAGGACTTGGAAGGTGCGATAGACGGTTTTGAACCGTCCAATGATCCTCACTGTAATCAATGCGTCTCTGACTTCTTTCTGCGAGAAGAATCATGACTCTGAGCCTAACGACAGATCTTTTTCCCGCATGATACTCTGTTTGGATGATCGATTCTACCGAAAACCGACGTCGCCATCTAAAGTAAAGCGTGATGATAATGTAGTTATATGCTATTCCTCTTTGATCTTGTTTAAAGCAATATGGGCGGCCAAGGCGTGACTAGGGTGCTACGAAATGATTTTCTAAAGCACGATCCGATATGTCCATCTAGACACCATCTAGAGTGTAAACTTGGGGCCCGTTAGGGGCCCAATTAGGAGTAGAAGTGCCCGATTTGAATTTGGTTGTGATCTCTTACTCTCGTTCCGGGTTGAGAAAATCGGCCGATTCTGTGCGGAATCGGCCGATTTAAATCGGATCGGCGCGATGCCGATCCGATTTCGGGGCCGAATCGGTCGCTCGAATCGGTCGATTTCGGCCGATTCCAACCGATTTAACTCGGAATCGGAATCGGCCGATTTAAATCGGAATCGGTTTTTTTACGAAATTACTAAAATACCCTAGGTATGATTTTAATTAAATTAATTAAGCATGGGTAAAATGGTAATTTAGCTTTTAAAACCCTCCCCGCTTCCGCCGTCGCGCTCGCTCCGCCGCCCTCTGCTCCGCTTCCGCCGCAGCTCCGCCACGGCCGTCCGACCACGCCACTGCCGTCCGACCACGCCACTGCCGTCCGACCATGCCGCCGCCCTGTTTCCGCCCCCGCCGTGCGTCCCCGACTCGGGCTCGCCGCCGGCAAGGGTAGGGAGGGGAGGGTGGCATTCTCGTAATTAAAGTTGACTCGAGTGTAACTCGAGTCAAAAAATAATAATTAATTTATAAATAATTTTAAAAATCTTAAAAAATATTTAAAAATATCATAAACTATAATACACAGAATAATATCAAAATAACATCAATACCTAATTTTAATATATTTATATTATGAATTATCAAATTATTATATATAACCGATTAAATTAATTTGGACCGATTCAACTGAACCGATTCCTGGCCGATTTAGACCGATTCCGATTCCGATTCCGATTCACTGGAAAACCGATTCCGATTCCGATTCCGATTTATGCAACCATGCTCTCGTTAGAAGCGGGACGGTCCCCTGCCTTCCCCTACCTATATTTTGCCTTGGCCTCTAACTTGCTTCTAAAATATATATGAGACTATTTTTTCGTATCCGACCTATACGCCTTATTCATCTTACTTCTAAAATGTGCATGGGACTATCTTTTCGTGCGACGTACACACCTTTTCGTTAGCGTGGTTAGGACAATAAGAGCTGGGCATGTAAAAAGCGATCTATTAAGTATTTGCCAATCAACCCTATAATCACAGAATTTGGCTATATTCTTAATTAGTGAAGCATCACACCAGGTATTAGTTGTCTCCTTCCTCACCTTTATCCTTGATATTGAGCTTATATTAAATTTCCAGTCTAATATCAAATTGTTTAACAGTTAAAACTTTACAATTCTTTTTTCCCCCAAAGCTAGTTAAACTTTACAGCTGTAATAAAAACTAATATGAAAAACAATTATATTTTGAATGGGCCAAATTATGTGGTGCACATCATGGTGAGGAAAACTATCTTTGGTTTAAGATCCAACTTATTTATTTTAAAATTTAAATTGAACCCATTTGGATGGAAGCATAGTTTTTCGAAACACGACACATATCGGCAATACGGCCGATATATACTGGTCTTTTGAAAAGGCTCATATGGTACAGATAAATTGATACGCTTTAATATATATTATATGATATCTTAAAGTATTTTACATATAATATTCATTGAAATTATAGTTTTTTTAAAGCATTGAAATAATAGTTTGAAAGATTACTAATAAATAAAAACATTTAAAAAATTTAAATCATTTATGATAATCTCCAATAAAGTCTTACAAGGCTAAGATTCAATCAGTAAATAAATAAATAGTATTTTAATACCTATGTAATGCCTCTAATGATAATTTTGAAAGCCCAATAATTAATAAAAACTATCACTTATGCACGTCTTAATGTTGATTCAGTCTTCTAGTAAATAAAAGTTGTAAGCCCCCTTACAATTAATTACAACTCCTAGTTATTACTCCTCTATTATTTGTGGAGGAAGCTTATTGAAAGATTGTTATTTGCAGAAAGAAAAGTCAGAACGAACATATATCAACCTGATATGCATGAGTTATAATTCCTATTTGGAACACTTTTATTTTAATTTTTTTAAACTAAATACAAATTAATTTTAAAATATTTTCAAGTAATAAGTTTTTTTAAAAAATTACTGCAAGTTTTATTAATATTAGCTATCCTTATATACATGAGTTACAACTCATAAAACTTATGAGTTATACCTTTTATCTCAAGCAATTTAGTAGATCTCGTGGGCCAGAAGTCATATAGATAAATGTAAAGATAAATAGTTATGATACTTATATATTATCAAATCAACTATTTTAATTCTTTCATCTTAATTAGAAAAAATATTTTTAAACTGGTACACTTTACAAAAAATTAAAAGTACGTTATATTGATGTCAAAAAAGGATAAAAATTTATCATACTTATACAACCCTATATTTACTATACATATAAACCGCATTAAGTGGGACCCATTAAAAATGTTTAAATTAGAATGTAGCTTATATAAATTATATAAGGTGTAGGTCACCAAAATTTTCCTGTATCTAATAATATAAATATTTATGAACACGTTACCCATGCACTTTTTTTCCCTATGAATATGAACCCCATGACAAACAACTACTGAAAGGTTCAAATTTTAAATGTAGTTCATATTAATTATACGAGGTGTTGCTTAACTTCTCTCTCTCTCCCTCTCTCATGTGTGTGCAAACGCCTTGAATATGAAGGGTCCTAATGTGGGAGAGAACTAATAAGATCACAAAACTAATCAATTAAATTCCACGATCCTTAGGATTTTCTATGATCATAATAGACAAGTGGTAGTGGAAATTTTAAAGGATTAAAATATTTAAAAAATTAACAATAAGAACAACAAGTTCTAATTGATTTAGAGTCACAATTTTGGTAAACTTTTCAAACCATATAAATGATTTAATCAATTATAACATGCACAAGTAGTCCTTAAATGAACAAGTAAGCCATCAAATCTAAATCGATTATAGAGTCAAGCTTTAGTGAAAAACTCTAACCATGCAAGAGCTCTAAGTGACTTAGCTCATGCCCATCAATACACTCTAGCGATTAAGTCAAACATTAGAGTATTAAGTGGGATCAGCAGAAGTAGATAAGTAATAAGTAGAAAAGAGAAAGGATAGAGAAAATGATACAATTTGTTATAACCAGACCAAAGTGCAAATTAATGGATATATGCCATTTATTCAAAAGTGGTTAACCGAAATAAAAGATCTATAATTCATTCTCACTTATAAATAGGATTTTATTTCACTAGGTATTAGATTTTAGACTAAGTTGATGAATCTCATAATCCACCCACTTCAGTAAATTTTGTCCTCAAATTTCCATCTCAAAATCCGGCCCACGTCTTTCTCTGGTCCATTATCATCACAGCCTAGCTAAAGTCCCTTATCTAACCCACAATCTATTCAAAAGTGGTTATCTGAAGTAAAAGATCTATAATTCATTCTCACTTATAAATAGGATTTTACCCCACAAGGTATTAGATTTGAGACTAAGTTGATGAATCTCACAATTCACCCACTTTAGTAAATTTTGTATCTCAAAATCCGGTCCACGTCTTTCTCTCGCCCATTATCGCAGCCTAGCTAAAGTCCCTTATCCAACCCATCATCTATTCAAAAGTGGTTAACCGAAGTAAAAGATATATAATTCATTGTAACGACCCAGCCCAAAGTGCAACGTGATGGGCTAAGTCATTTCTTTAAAATGGGTACCCCGAAAGTTAAAGATCTATAGTCCATTCCCACTTATAAACAAGATCTTCTCCCAGTAGGTATTAGATGTGGGATTAAGTTGAGGGATCTTATAATCCACCCACCTTAGGGAAATTTCGTCCCCGAAATGCCTATACTTGGCCCGTTGCTAGCCCCAGCACTCGACCTTTTGGCCCGTGACCGGCAGCCTAGCCAACGTCCCTAGTCCAGCCCACTATCTAACACGAAACAAGGTTTGCTCTGATACCATTTGTAACGACCCAGCCCAAAGTGCAACGTAATGGGCTAAGTCATTTCTTTAAAATGGGTACCCCAAAAGTTAAAGATCTCTAGTCCATTCCCACTTATAAACAGGATCTTCTCCGAGTAGGTATTAGATGTGGGACTAAGTTGAGGGATCTCACAATCCACCCACCTTAGGAAATTTCGTCCCCGAAATGCCTATTCTTGGCCCGTTGCTAGCCCCAACCCACGTCCTTTCTGGCCCGTGACCGGCAGCCTAGCCAACGTCCCTAGTCCATCCCACCATCTAACAAGTAACCAGGTTGCTCTGATACCACCTATAACAACCCGGCCCAAGTGCAACGTAATGGGCCTAAGTCATTTCTTTAAAATGGTTAACCCAAGTTAAAGTTCTATAGTCCATTCTCACTTGTAAACAGGATCTTCATTATAAGATCCCTCAACTTAATCCCACATCTAATACCTACTGGGAGAAGATCATGTTTATAAGTGGGAATGGACTATAGATCTTTAACTTTCGGGGTACCCATTTTAAAGAAATGACTTAGCCCATTACGTTGCACTCTGGGCTGGGTCGTTACAAATGGTATCAAAGCCGACCTGGTTCCGTGTTAGATGGTGGGCTGGATTAGAAATGTTGGCTAGGCTGCCGGTCACGGGTCAGAAGGTCGTGGGCTGGGGCTAGCAACGGGCCAAGAATAGGCATTTCGAGGACGAAATTCCTAAGGTGGGTGGATTGTGAGATCCCTCAACTTAGTCCACATCTAATACCTACTGGGAGAAAATCATGTTTATAAGTGGGAATGGACTATAGATCTTTAATTTCCGGGGTACCCATTTTAAAGAAATAACTTAAGCCCATTACGTTGCACTTTGGGCTGGGTCGTTACATTCATTCTCACTTATAAATAGGATTTTGCCCCACTATATATTAGATTTGAGACTAAGTTGAAGAATCTCACAATTCACCCACTTTAGGAAATTTTGTCCTCAAATTTCCATCTTAAAATCTGGCCCACGTCTTTCTCTGGCCCATTATCGTAGCTTAGCTAAAATCCCTTATCCAACCCACCATCTAACATGGAACTGGGTTGCTCTGATACCATTTGTAACGACCTGGTCCAAAGTGCAAAGTAATGGGGCTAAGTCATCTCTTCAAAAGTGGTTAACCAAGTTTGATTATCTATAGTCAATTCTCACTTATAAATAAGATCTTACCCATAATAGGTATTAAATCTTTCCCAAGAGCCAAGGGCCAACTCCTTATCCAACCCAAAACCTTAAGCCACGGTGCAAACAACATCCACACCTTGGAGGCAAACCGACTTCTCTTCCAATGCTCGACCCAAGAAACTCCCTACCTCCCACCTAGAGGTCACACCGAGCTCTTCTTGCCATGCCCAAGGAGTCAACAACTTCTTATCCAATTCAAGCCTTGAGCCAAGAAGCGACCACCTTCAACTCCATGAACGCATCCTCAAGTTAGCACCTTTTCCACTTACACATAGGAGTAGTTGCTCTCACACACTCTTAATACTTTAGGAGTTTACAACAAGTAGCTCAACACATGAGCATTCACCCATACTTACCTTAGGCGAATACAACACTCATAGATATGCAAATGCATGATATATGATATCCCAATTGTTACTACATGCTTAAAACATCCCAAGAGTACTCCAAAAACACTCCCCAAAAGTCCTATTTATAGTAAAGAACCTCTTAAGAATGAAAACTAGCTATTATACCTTTAAAGTTGCCACATAAGCACCTCAAATGGCTAGTTTTTGGCCAATCTTCTGCCAAACGACTTGTCGATCGTTTGCCAAAGAATGGTTTTTTGTGCAACTTTGGATGTTAATATCTCGATCTCTAGAGCTCCAAATTCAGTGATTTATCCTTTTGAATAAACTTTAGAATGTCATCTATCTTCCCTCCAAACTTCAACTCAAAACTCCACAGAACCTAGGAGATATCATTTTTTCAAGTTACGATGTAGTCGTAGGTTTCTTCTAGAAAATGATAGGCAGCTGAACGTGTTGCCGATTGCTATGCTTATATTTCATTTAAGTGAACTTCAACTGCTAATCATTCTGCTCGTCGACCAGACAATCAACTTTTCAAAAATTCTCCCAACTTCAAAATGCCATAAGTTTTTGTAGAGAACTCTAATTTGAGTGATTCATAAAGCGTTAGAAAGATCTTGATGCGTGCTATCAATCCGAAAAGTTTCATATCCAAATTCCTCCTTGGCAAAGATATATACTCTTTGAAAATGAGGAGGTTGCAAAGGTTCTAATTATGAATGAAACATGTCAAAAGGCAATCCTTCACATTTTGGCTTGCAAAAAGACTTTTTAATGGTTGAGTAGGCATGGCTTTCTTAACCAATGATCATTACATCAACACAACCATTAAACTCTTTCATTTTCAAGCTTTTGCCTGTTGTAATATTGTAGTCCTTCTCTTTGATTCATTGAGAGTCTTTTCATGTGATGTACTTCAATTCATGTCCTTAAGCATCCCAAATATGTTGAAAATTCTTTGATGATAACCATCAAAATTTAGGCTCAACAATCTCCCTCTTTTTGAAGATTGTCATTTTTAAAACTTTAAACATCATCATTACCATTTTCCCCTGTTTTTTATTATGACAACTCTCAAAGTGGTTGTGTCAATCCTCATAAAGGTGGAGCTTTCCGAGGAATGATCAACCGAAGTATTGGGGATATGAGCTAATCGGTGCAACGGACAAAAATTTGGAGAAAGACGACAAGATAATGACAAATAACATTAAAGAAACTGATAAAATAAAAAAAACCAACAATTACCGTAGATGGCAAATACCTCATAATCCACTGTGGAAGAGAACAAAACAATTACAAAGTTTCTCCCTTTCCCTCTTACCCTTGAATCAACAAGTTTGATTCAATAGCTTCTTCAATCTTTTTACAATCCAAGAAGAAAACCTCTCTCAGCAACGAACCCATGGAGAACCCCTCTCTAGCCTCTCCCTAAAGCAAATTAAGTTATAATAAGAAATAACTCAAAATGCTCCTTAAATACCATAAGAAACCTAGAAAAGGCCGAATTTAGGCAAAGTCTTAGCACCCAGGCATGGTCTCTTCCTTCCTTCTTTTTCTTCTTTTCCCTATACTCTATTCCAACAATCTCCACCCGGGTGATAAAATATGCTCGCAATATTCTCAAACCAACATAAAGATCAACCTTATAACAAAACCAACACAAAACCTCACACCAAAACTAGAATTAAACATTGCCTCTCTTGGGCTAACCCCTCCTCTCATGGGGTAGCTAGCGTGCTCCAACTCTGAGCAAATTAATTCAATCTTGAGAAACATTCAATCTAACCCAGAACAATAGGCTCCA